>JAKOGI010001106.1:0-112500 GCA_029747015.1 Carnegiea gigantea
TGTTTTGATCCCCAAAAGCAAAAGAAAATGAAGAAGCGGCTTCTAACTTGTTGGGATTCTCCTCACCAATTGGGAAGGGAACTTGAAAGGAGAAAAAGAAATTTATAAGAAAAAGAGCTTTAACAAGTGAAGCGGAGAGGAATATAAAAGAAAATATTTTAACAAACCAAGCACTAAGAAACGAAGGCTTTCTTAGAAAAGTTACTTATCATACTGCAAGAAAAAACAAATGTAAGTGTTGGGTATGTGAAGAAGTAGGTCATTATACAAATGAATACAAAAATACAAAGAACAACAAGCTTATTGAGACTTTAGGTTGTCTAGATTATTTTGAGTTTAGTAAGGAAGAAGCATTAGATCTAGCCCTGAAAAACAACAACTAGAGGATGAATATGAGGAAAGTGATTATGAAGAAACTAGTCACATGATGGAAAGTAGTTCAATTAGTCTTGGTGATCTTCAAGGAGAAGAATTTATTGTAGATAATGAGAACGAAGAAGTCAAAGGAGATTAGGTCCTTCCTATAATTCAGAAAGATATGATCTATAAAAAAATTCATCTTTCAATTAAAGAGCAAGTACGTATGTGAAATGATGGAAGGAGATTTAGAGATAAAAGACTGTGAGTATGATGTGAGAGAAGTTAATCTCATTAATTGGAAAAACATTCTTAAGCATAATAAAGTTAGAAAGTATAGGTATATCCATGTTAGAAGCGTCAAAGTTCAACCTACTCTATTACAATATTATGGCAAAGATATTGACCAGTATGCTCTGCTCTGTGATAGGGATTAAGGCTAATTTATGTAATGGATTAGTAGGATTCAATTGTTGACCTAGATATTATGTGAGTCTACAAGATGAATTTGCTAAAAACTTTCTATCTCTTAAGATAAAAATAGTTGGAATGGATATGAAAAGAGGAGGTTATCCACTAAAGATATTTTGGAAAATAATCTATAAATTAAATAATACCATAGACCCAAATACTAAAATAACAATGATAAAGGTAGAAAAATTGGAAAGTCCTACTCCTATTCCAAAAATCCGAAGTATAAAATTCAATCCTCGGGAAATAAAAATTGATAGGTTTGAGATTTCTAGTTTTGCTAATCCTACAAAAGTCAATAAGAAAAATGTAATAAAAATGGATGAAAATGGTAAAATTACCATTAAATCCCAATTATTAGGAAGCATGAGTACAAGATTAAAATAGGGATTAGGATCCTCATCAACTCAAGAAGAGCTTAAAGAAGATGATATAATTAGTATGACCAGTGAAATGAGTAGAATAAGTTTTGAACCCACGAGACATAATATAGATCGAAATATGAGTTTAGACAGGAAAGTCATTGGGTACAAAATAAGAACTGTTAGTGAGTCAATCTATGAGGATAGAATAGTCAAAACTATGACTATGGAAATATGCTATGAAGTCACTAATACAAACCTTAATAGCATCTATATCCTGATAAATGTATGCTTAGAGGGATATATTAGATATGAATTGTGTACCTGCATCGATAGTCGTTGTTTTATTTGTTTTGGAAAAAGATCATTATTTCCACAATTTATGTGGAAAGAAGCCAAGAATCTTTTACAAGTAAGGATAGCTGATAACAGCATTATGAGTCACAATGAAGCCATAGATGCATTATCCATAGAAATATGAGGACTCCAATGCATTATGCCAGTTCTATGGGCTATTGATTAACCGTCTTATGATATGATTACTAGAAATAATTTTCAGAGGCTATATTCTTCATGTCCATGCACACATACCATAACCAAAATAATATTCATAATAATTAGTCACTCAGTTCCTATTGATAAATTAAATAAAGCTTACATCTATCAGAAGATTGAGTTTACACGCAGCCAGCGTGGTGAGAACGTAATACTTGTACAACTTGAAATAGCATTAATAATCTCAGTACTTGGATTATCTATTGAACAACAAATTGCTAAACAACAAGAGAAGTTATGTAAAGAACTGTACTTTGATAATCCTCTAAAATTTTGGGATAAGGATAAGATGTTTGCAAAGATTACTTTGTTAAATCCCAACACCATTATCCAAGTCAAACAAATGGTACACACACCAGGATATCCAAAAATTTGATAAGCAAATCAAAGAACTATTAGATAAAGGTTTAATCAGAAACAGTAAGTGTCCTCACACTAGTCTCGCTTTTATGGTAAGAAATCATGCGGAAGAGAAAACGGGAAATGCCAGAATGGTAATCAATTACAAAAAGCTTAATGATAACACTATTTTTGATGGTTATTATGTTCTTAACAAAATAGTCCTTTTCAATAAAATTCAAGGAGCCTCTTGGTTTTCGAAAATGGATTACAAAAGCATATACTAGCAAATTAAAATGGATGAAGAAAACATTCCTTTAACTACTTTTAGTGCCTCTCAAGGGCACTATGAGTAGATAGTAATGTCATTGGGTCTTAAAAATACACCTCAAATATTTCAAAGAAGAATTGATAATATTTTCAAAAATCTTAATCACTATTGTCTAGTTTATATTGATGATATCCATGTCTTTTCCAAGACCATAGAAAAACACAAAGATGATGTCCTAGCTGTAATCTAAAGATGCATTGATGATGATACTATTCTTGGTAAGAACAAATGTAATTATACTGGATAAAAAAATAGCACTTCTAGGTCTACAAATAAAAGTTGGACAAATCATCCTACAAAAGCATATTTCAGAAAAAATAGAAAATTTCCCTAAAAACACTGAAGATAGGAGTAACTAGAAAGGTTTCATGGATGTCTTACCTATGCATCAGATTTCACTAAAGATTTAGCTAAATCGAGAAAGCCATTGCGGCAGAAACTCAAGAAAGAAGTAAATTGGACATGAACCCCTAATGATTCAAAGATTGTTTAGAACTTCAAAAGATATGTAAAAATCTTCTTGTTCGTAGTTTGTCTAATGAAGAAGATGATTTAATTCTTGAAACAGATGGGAGCAATGAGCACTAGAGTGCAGTGCTCAAAATCAAAGATAGAAAAAACTCTACAAATATTGGAGTAGAAGTTTTAATCAAGCTAATGCAACTACCACGCGATGAAAAAAGAAATCCTTGCAGTTATAAGAGGAATTGAAAAGTTCTTAATCCTTTTAGTCCTAAAACCTTTTTTATTCGAACTGATGGAAAGGATTATTTAGCTTTGAGGAAAACAATTTATCAAACATGCAAGAACAAGGGAGACTCTTGCATTGGCAATTACAACTTAACTAGTTTTCTTTCTCTATTGAATGCATACAGGGATCAAAGAACTCTCTAGTAGATAGTTTAACTTAAGAACTTGCCAATGGATGATCATCATAGCAGAACTCCTGCTAGAAAAGGCAGAAATCTAAAATGAAATGCCATTATTGCTAGAATGGGTTTCTCCTTCTAGTAGAATCCTTATAGATATTTTGAAATTCCATATAAAAAGTAGATCACGCCTTGGTCTGGTGTCTTTTGCCTATCTAATAGTACAAAGATTTAGTATTTTAAAGTTAAAAATAAATTAGCTAATGTGTCCTTATGATATTCAAGAAAAAATAATTTCCCATATTCACGAAAAATGGCTCAACGAATGGTACACAACCTGCATCGACTCCTACCATAATTATTCTTATGATATTTGGGAGAGATGGAGCACTATGATCTTCTTTTCTGATAAATCTGGTGTTAGGGCTGTTAGTCTTCTAGCAAATTCAATCTCTCCAGATGACCCCATCATGAAAGCTTGGGAATAAGGAATGGTAGTTTACCTCATGAAAACCCCAGATCTGAAGTACCTATTCTTCTCAAGGCTAACTAAGTTTCAATAATGTATGTTTAAAAGGATCCATTGGACTCTTACCTGTCCTGATGGCCCAATAAAAATTCCATAAAATAGAAGTATACCAAAGTACATTGCTTAGTAATTGAGTATGAAAATAAAAAAGTCCAACTAACCCATTATGTTATTCAAATAGTGGATTTAGACAATCCTAATAATCAGCCATAAGAATGATTTCCACAACAATAAGAATTAGTTAGTGATTCTGCTTTGGCAAGAACCATCAGTTTTTTCAACATTTATCCTCAAATGTGGGCTTTCGTTGAACAAGGAAGAACGTTAATACATTCTGGGAACACTACTTTCATCTATAATAATGAGTTCAGTATATATATATCAAAGTAGAAGGAGCTGAAAAATTCTTATCAGAAAAAGGAAAGAAATATCTTTAGGAATTATTTGAAAGATGAGATCCAGAGCATCTTAAATTTGATGAAGATTTTTATGATTATCTAGATAATGATGAACTGGAAGATATTATTGGAGATGAAGGCATGCAGAATCTCAATATGGATGACTAGTCATGTTAGCATCAAAGGCTCTAAAAAGTTTGTTGCTCCATTATTATACTATTTTATCAAGTGTCAAGTTAGTAAAATAATGTTATCTGCTATAGCCATGGGAGGACAGCTATAGTCATGTGAAAATATCAGTGCGCACTGTAGCTATTAGGACATCCTATGTAGTTCATCTCCTCTATAAAAGGAGAGGCTAATTGTTAAGTAGGACATAGTCATTTGAGCATATTTGTGCAAAAGAGAAGTTGGGTATCTCCATTTCTCTATGAGCAAGCATCTCTGACAATCTTACCCGTTTAAATCCCTCTTTAAAAGTTTCCATTGTAATATTTCTACTTTTAAGCTTTTAATAAAAGAAGTTTCCCAGTAGGGAACGTTATTCAATCAAACTTTATGTCTTAGATATTATAATTTCTTGTTTAACTTCCAATATCCTTAAAATATAAAAAAACTTAATTAGTAACTACGGTCCAATGTAGGAAACGAAACGAATATATGATGTGCCTGATCTAAGAAAGGTGGGGTTGAGATTAGCAATATCTATAAACTAGATGCTAGAGGAATGCCAGAATCTAATGCCGACTAAGTTCAGGTAATGGTCGAAATTCTCTAATTAAACTTTAATTATTTTGCTAAGCATAATGGACCTCTAACCACAAAAAATATAATATTTATGATATAAGTAGTAGATTGTGATAATTAGTACCAGTAAAGTCATTGTAAGAAGTTCAAATATTGATGTAAGCTTAGTTTTGCAAAAAGGCCCAAAACTTTTAGTATTTGCACTTTGAACCCTATCTGTGTCAAAAAAAAGAAATTTCATAAAGTTCTGCGCTATCAAAATAAATATTTGTCTACCTGGAAATCATTTAGCCCAAAGCGTTGTACCTCGAAAAGCATTTATGCTAAACTAAGTAGTCTCAAAAATATTTTTCTAAAAACGTAAGGTTAGCAAATGATTACCCCAAACCATAGGAGACTATAAAGGAATTTCCTGAAATGCTAGTCGAATTTTTAATTGCCCAATGATGGGAAAATTAACCCAATCATGGACCCGAAGGCCCAATGAGGTGATCAATCAAAATAGAATGGCAAAAAAAATAATCATGAGGGTCCAATTAGAGGAGAGGCGCCTTGAGTCAACAAGATCCGTTGGGCTCGGGAGCCGGTCGGTTTACTGTGGTAAAAGCCAGCTAGTTTTCCCCTTTTTTCTCCCTTTTTCTCGCATTCATGTCCAACTTGGTTATTAGTGTTCACAGGCATGTTTAATACAGGTTCTTGATAACATTAGAAAAGTCAGTCTAATATAATTAGAAGTCAGTATTCTTTTCCTAGGCAGAGTCTATCTGGTTATCACCTATAAAAGGGGGGTGCCTCAAAGAGAAAAACGGGAGGAAAAAAAAAAAGGAGAGAATGGGCAATCAATCAATCAGTGAAAACCAAGTTAATCTTTAGGGTCAAAGCTATTAAAAGATCAATTGAGAGATCATGAGAAAATTATTATTAGTCAACTACAATCCCGAGTCTCCCATCTAGAGTAGCACAATAATCATTCTGTTCAGTCCCCCAGGTAATCAAGTGGGTTGACCTGATGACAAAAATTTCGTAGTTTCTCTTCCTATTTTATCTTTCATGCTTATTGAGTTCTTACAAGCCAATAAAGATGTACCCTTCTAGGTAATTCCTACGCGCTGTAAATTATTTTGCCTATCCTTGCATTAGACTAAAGATTGTATCTTTTTGCATGATTTTATATAAAATATTACAAATGTTTGCATGATTGTATGTTAGCGCAATTAAAGCTTTAGATTTCCTATGTGAAATCATAGAAGCTGTCAATAATGACAAGCAGTGATGTAATGCACACCATTACATCATCATACCTCTCCCCCTCGAATCTAGATCCTCGGTTCGAGTGTAAGGAAACAAGATAAGTCCTCACACTAGGGATTCTAGGGGGCCTTTTCGAAAACCTTTTTGAAGTTGGATCAATTCATCCCTTCGGTTGTCCCTTCAGTACAATTCACTTCAAAAAGAGACTTGATTTGTAAGTTTTCCTAAAAACTCACTGTTGACTCTATTAAATTATGTAATATCAATTATTTGTATTCTTTCTTATTTTCTACCCCTTTTCTAACTTCTATACTGAGTTGAGTAGCACTGATCCTAGATAGTAAGACTGTCTAGACTAGGAAAAAGGGTTCTAGTCTGATCCAGAAACTGTTTGGTGCCTAGATCTGGTGGGAAACCTGGTTCCTGGATCAGGTAATCATCCCTGCCTTGGAACAAGACCAAGAAAAACTGGACCTGATTTTAGTCCCGAAATCGATTGGTTCTGAAGTTAAAATTAGGAGCCAGCTTACTGGTCCAGTCCATGATCTCTGCCTTTTTTAAAAAAATTAAAAAAAGGAATAATAGTTAGCTCTCTTTCTAAAAAAATAACAATAATACAAATCAAAATAAAACACCCCAGCAAAAGAGTAGCTGAAACATTCATGGGGGATCGCACACTCGTCGAGGTGGATCCTTATAGTGGTGATATGGGGAGGAGTTTTAATTATGCTTATATTAAGCATCGTGCATTGAAAGGGGCTGCCCTACGTGCGACAACAACACCTCTAGGTAGCGCAAACCCATTATCACCATTCCGGAGATTACTTGGCTACTCAGTGGGCCCACTAGACTCAACCGAGCATGCAGTTGATTTACTCACTCATGACACCCTTTCTAGTCCACACGACTTAGGGAAGCAACCAAAACATCCCAGTCTTGCCATGCACCCCATGGATGACGTACAGAGCGTTTGCTTGATGCGAACACTATTATAAACCTAACATAAAACCCTCGTGACATAGAACCATGGTTTAGAATTGGAACTGTGCATGCTTCGATATGTTGTTGTATGACTTAACTGTTTAGCCCTAAGGTTTATGCATTGATGCTTTAGGTCTTAGGAGAGTCCAAATTAGGAGAGGCCGAACTTAGTGGCTAGGGTTATAGATCGAGCTGACTTCAAGGCCAATTCAGCCTTAAGGGACTCTTGACCTCAAACCCAACTAGGTTCAAACCTTAATCTAGGGAGTAAAAGTCCTAAAAGGAGACTAGGTTATAAGCATGAATACACATCCAGAAAAAAAAATACAAATTAAAAAAAAGAGTTTGCATCCTGGTAAGAGTCCAAAATTGATCTTGATTTAGAGCTAGGAAGGGAACAACAGTGAGTAGCAGCTGGCTTCATAGCAGTTAGATTACATCAGGATAGATTTAGAATTGGAATTAAAAAGGAAAAGAGTCAGTATAGATGTCGGCCGGTACCTTTAGATAGGTCCAACCCATTCTGTGTTAGTCTTGGTCAACATACAGTCTGCATACTAGGCTCTCAGTCTTAGATTTTCATAGTGCATAAGTCACCATAGTTCGAGTCCTCATTTCCTAGGAAAAGTATTTAGACGGGCCAGTCCTGATCACTCTCCCTTATTTATCAGGATAGGGATGCTAAGAAGGTGTATGAGTGAAGCCTAACAACCATGAGACTTTTATCTAAGGAATAAGCAGCACAAGCTTCATTGTCTAGGTCAAAGTCAAGGGGGAATCACGTGTCTATTCTAATGTTAGGGAACAATGAGCTTGCCCAACTCATGAAGGTAATTGAGAAAATGCAAGCTGAGATAGAAGAGAGTGATAAGAAGGTGGAGTCACTACTGGTTGCATTTCAAAACCTCAATAAGGAGACCCAGATGGAGAAAAATGAACAAACTCCTCCACCCTGGGAGGAGAATGATAAAGGAAAGGGAGAATTAGAGGATGGAAAGGGAATGGACTAGAGAATAACACTCCCTAAGTTAATCCCCGCATAGATCACATAAAGCAGTTGCCTAAGGAATCTTCAATGTTTAATAACTATTTTAAGGATTATGCGGGATTCACTTCAATCCTAAAAGGGTAGCGCCAAAATTAACCATGCCAGATGTCAAGTTTCATAGGAGTGAAAATCCACACCACCGTATGAGGAATTTCACTAGCACTATGACTTTAAAGGCAATAAACAAGGATATCTTTCACTTAATAGTCCCTTGGACTTTCGACAAGGAAGTCATGAGGTGGTATAACACTATTAACCCATGAAAGGTCACGAACTGGGATGATCTATGCAAGGAATTCCTGAACTAATATTCTTATAACACTGATCTCCCAATTCCACTTAGGGACCCAGAGTTACTTAAGCAATAAGAGAAAGAAGGGTTTACTGGATACTTAGCTAGATGGAGGGTAAAGGCTACCCACATGGTAGGTCGACCCACTTAGATAGATTAAGTAAGGTTGTTCATTAGAAGCCTTCAGCCCTCAAACTATCAACACCTACAGTTCATGATATTAGAGAGTTTTATAGCTTTAAGAAATGTCAACATGCTTGTAGAAGAACTATCTAAGGAGGTACATGCAGTAAACCGTAATACCGAGTATACCCCTATAGGGACTACCTACACCCAAGCTCTAGAACGGCTCATGGCTAATGGGAAGATCAATCTTCCCGAAATTAAGCCAGTGACTGAATCCCTTAGACAGTTCAGATACTTTCATCCGATTAAGTACTACCAATACCATCGGTCGTCAGGGCACAATCCTAAAGATTATTGGACTTTCGAAAATAGAATGGAGAAGATGTTTAAATTTGGACAACTTTCATTGCCTAAAGCAACTCAAAAGCCCAATAATGCTAGGAATCCACTCAGGAATCACAAAAGTATTTTTGCTATTGAGGACCAGAAGAAAGAATGGAACCTATCCATGTTCATACAAGACCTTAGTCGCCCAAAATCAAGGGTAAAAACACATGCACCAAACATGGAAGTCTTTGACCTTCGAGAAAGTGATGAAGATGACGTCTGTAACATGCCCCTCGAAGCAAGTGACAATGACTTGTTCGAGCACGATGCACATGAATTTTACACCTTATTTTACCTAAATTTAGCCCAAATAATTGGTAAATTAGCCCAAATAAAGTAATAAAAAAATTACGCAAATGGCAGATAATTCATGCAAAGCATGCCAAAAGTTAGGCATGTTAACCCGGAAAACCTTGGAGGATAACCCACGATAAACGTGAAGTAAGGCCGGGTTAACAAGCACAAAAATTATGAGAGAAATAAGGAAGAACATTACAGAACTTTGGCATGGGCTGCTAGCACCAGGTAGCAAGGAACTACCAGTACCATGTGACACAGGGTGCCCATGCCAAATGGCACGGCCATGCCAAATCCTATTTTTGCTATACTTTATGTGCAGAATTCCAGAAACTTAGCACGACTTCTGTTGTTGGCTTCTAGAGGTTTGGCACACTTTACCTGTGCCACTTGGCATGACCATGCCAAACCTACTGCGTCGGGATCTATTTAAAGCCCCTTCCTCCATTTGTGTAATTATCTAATTTTTAGGTTTTAGGAATAGGTTTAGCTAGGATTTAGGAGAGATTAGTGCAGATTTACTTTTATTTTGTAGCCACATTTCAAGAGTAATAAAGTTCTAATGCAATTGCCTTTCTTTCTCTCTCTTTAATCTTCATTTTCATTCAAGTTCTTACTTTGTCGAGTTTGATTTACTAGTTTAATGCCCAAATTTACATGCTTTTGTTTATTAATGGATTGAAATTTGTACCTCCTTTTCCCAATCATCCTTGCATTCTCTTATCTACTCTTAATCTCTCATTTTCTTTCTTTAAGAATGCAAATTTCAAGTTCTTTCTCTCTCCTCCATCATAGGGTTTAAAAACCCATTTTCAGTAGTTTGAGTTTTTAGCTCTGAATAGGTTAGATTTTGAGTAGTTGAGTTAGATTAGTGAGAATAAGTAGAGAATTCACCTGTAACCATCATCCATTTGCTCCAACAACGGAGGCCAACCTCCATTATTGGATTTTCAAGCTTTTGAGGTACTTTCCTTTCTCTTCTTCTTTTAATTAGTAAATTTAATGCTTTCTTAGTTAATTAGATGCTTTGCTAGTTATTGTTAGTCAATATGATGTTGGGGGTTGATTTTGTTAATTATGCTTTGTTTTAGTTTAGTTTGATTAATTATCTTTAGATTAGAAATTAGAATCAGTGAGTAATTAGTTTAGTTAATTATTCTTAGTGATATTTATTGCTTTTCCTAGCTTAGAGTTGGGATCAAAAATAATTTATGAGTTAATTTCTAAACCATCCCAAAGGATGACAAATTTCTACCCTTACTCCTCCCTCAAATCTACACCAACAAATTGGCATTGTTGCCAGGGACGGTGGAATTAACTCACTTCTTGTAAATATAATCCCCTTTAGTTCCTCGTGCGCTCATGCTGTCTCTTTTATTTGTTTCTTTATTTTTTCTTTTGAGTTATAAAATAGCTACTTATTTGGGTGAAATAGAAAAACACAAAAAAATGGAAAATGTGAAAAATCCCCAAAAATTGAAAAAATTGAAAAACCAAAAAGTTATTGCTCGTTGGATGTTAATGATAGGCTTGGGAATTTTGAGGAAACAAATATGGTTAATGCTGAGCCAAGTCCAATGAACTTGATGAGCCTATTCTTTTTTTTGGGGATCGAATTGATGAGTCCATTCTTGAACGAGTGAAACCCGACCCACAATGCTCATTGAGGGATCACTTCTATCCTCCCCGAGCTTTCCCACAATCATGTTTTGACCTCCCTCCTATCCATAACGATGTGACATTTGAGCTTAATCCAGATTATGCTGGCATGCTTCTTAAATTTACGGGCTTTGAAGATCCTTACTTGTTTATTCGTGAATTTGAGGAGATGTGTATGTTGATTTACGTGCTTAGGGTACCAAACGATGTTATGAGGATGAAATTCATTCCCTTTGCCATCAAAAATGATGCTAAGAGGTGGATGTATGGACTTAAGATTGGTTCTATTAAATCTTGTGATTCTTTTATTGATGTCTTCCTTAAGGGATACTTTCTCACTAACAAGACCATTAGAATTATGAATGAAATCCCTTCTTTTGTTCAACTTGAATAAGCCTTTTTGGAAGTATATGAATAGGTTCAAAGAGTTACTTACTCAATGCCCTCACTGTGGTTTAGTGAGATGAAATTTGTGCCAACTAGCTTATGAGGGTTTGGATGTGAGTACTAGGACAATGGTTGAATTCATGTGTGGGGGAGAGTTTCTATGTAAGAATACTAATGAAGCTTGGGACTTTCTTGAGGACTTAAGTGATAAGACATATGAATAGGAGACAATTAGGGAAGCCCCTATTATTACATCTAAGATTTTTATGCATAATGAGGGCAAGCTTCCTAATAACTTCGTTGCTTTGGAGGATACTAAGCTTCATTGTGAGCATCAACTTGAAGTTCCTCTTTTTTCAACCTCCTTAACCTTATGAGTACCTTCCTTCCTCTTATTCTTATGATTTTCTCTTGGACTATGATGTTAGCTCATACTCCCACGCTTTTAATCAAATATATTTTGAGGGTGTGAGTGACTCTACATTACATCCCCTAATTAACAACCCTCATCTAAACACTAGGGATGCTCTTAGGGTGATATGGTAATCAATGATGGACCTTTTCTTTTAGTCCCGTTGAGAGAGAATGATGAGAGTGAGATACTAGTGGTTAAGGCTAGTCGTGGTTTTTAGCATGACATGACTATAGCTTGCAAGGATATTTTTGTTGAAGAGGATTATTCACTTGAGGAGACTCCTTTGGTGAAGCCTTGTATTAGGAGTGTATTAAGGTCACACCTACCCATATGGAGCTTATTGATGCAACCCTTATTGAGTTCCCTCCTAAGAACATCCCAATGTCTAGTCTCTTACCCCCTTATACTCTATTATCTCACTTTTTCACAGATCCCTCAATGTCCACCTTCCCTGAGTCCCAGACTTGCATGATTTATGCCCCTAATTTGGATTGGACTCATGATAAGCGCTTAACGTGTATATCATTTTAGGGTTATTTTGCTACATTTTAGGGAGAATTATGTGCCTTGTGTGATAATTTATACTCATTTTCTCATTTTACACTCGAGTTTGGTGTTGTTGATAATATTTTATAGAAATTGGCTAATAGAACCTAAGTTTATCATGAAAATCAATGAAGAATTATGCAAGGACGTAAGAGCCCATAAAAAATGACCAAAAACTTGGAAGAGATATGGTTTACCTGAGTATATATCATGGATAACCTAGGATAGCATGCACAGTCAACCCGCATTAGCACCATGTTAGCTCGTAGTGGATGCCAGGAGCCGTGGTGGAGGCATAACAACTAGTCAGTTCGTTTTTCCTCATCGTGTGGCTGAGGTTGATTAGATTTTTCTATAAATAGGGCCATTTTTCACAGCAAAAGGGATGCACCTCATCCATTCCATTCTCCTCCATATTCCATTAGTTAGGATATAGATTAGTGTAGATTATATTAAAGAGAGATAGAGTTGAAGTGAATATTTTGTAAGGATTCCATCCTAGGTTTGCACGATAGTTCAAGCGCGATCTTGGCTGCGCATTTCCTTTCTCTTCTCTTCTCTTTTCTAAATTTAGATTTATGTTTTGTAATTTTGATTATCTTTGTTTTTTGATTTCGGATTTAGGCAAACATTTATTAGTTTCTTGATCTTGTGTTGATATCATTTGGTGCTTTCGGAATTGTTGGATTGTTTTATCGAATTCTAGAAGTTTATTGTCTTGTAAGAAACTTGATCACTTTCTTGCATTTTGTGGGCATTAGGATGAAGGACTGAAAGGTAAATCTCTAATACCGAAATCCTAGGATTTAACTTGATTGAGTGATGTCTCGAGAGAGAATTACTGGTCGAGAAATCGTAGACTTAATAATCGCATGCTTAATGAACCTAAACTAATCAAGAGCCCCTGAGAAACAGTAAGTTGATTAGATTTAAGGTATTTCACTTCACCTTGAAAGAGAGTTGTGACACTTCGATTGTCGGTTTTAAAACAACCAATTAAGGAAGAAGTGCTTGTTTGATATGTGGATTAGGTGACTACTTATTTTGCTTAATTCCAATTATTATTTATCCATTAGATTAGATAGTTGTTTAGTTTAATTTCATTCTCAAATTTGGATTCGCTTAGAATATCTTGAGAGAATATAACCCAATAGATCAACCTAGTCTCTGTGGGATTGACCTTGATTTGCTATAATGCCATCGTGGGCTTGCAAGCCTATCAACTCATGAGCTTGATGTGGCTATAGGGCTCAAGAATTCGGTAGAAGATTTAGAATTCAAGCCTAGTTTGTGTATTCATGCTTTTTGTGGTACTTCTTGGCCCTTATCCTCTACATTGAGTAATGTTGAGCATGTGTGTAACTCTCATGATTGGGCTCAAAGCTTTGATAAGCTCAAGAGAGCTCTCACTTCTATTCTGGGAATGTGCTTTCTTTGGAACATCCTCCTTATTGCTAATGGTTTTCACTTTTTTAAGGATTGTTCAAGTTTATTTGATAAGTTTCTTTGGGCTTTTATGGGGATTGATATACGTCGCAACATGATGATAAGATGGAGTGGCTGATGCTCCATGGATCTCCTCAACATCATATGAGTGAGGCATTAGTTTGGGTATAATTAGTACCTAACCTAGTATGACCGTTCCACTCCTTCTCTATTCTTCTTTTTCATTTCCTTTCTTCCTTCTTGTACATAGTTATGGATATTTAGGAATGTGATTGTGTGGATGATCGATCTTGAGAAGAAATTTGGGATTTGTTAGCCAAGTTGGCTATGATCACCCTTGGTTTGTTACGTGTTTTGCTATCGGTGGTGTATTTGGTTTTGTAAATACTTGTTAATTGTGGATATCTAGGATTATGAATAATTGTGGATATCTAGGATTGTTTTTTTATGTTCGAATTATGTGTTTTGGTTCTTTGGTTTGGTGAGTTTTTGTTTTTCTTTGGCTTTGTTTTTGTTTCCTTTTTGGTGTTTTAGTGGTTTTGTTTTGGTTTTCTATTTTGCTTTTCTTTTCTTTTGTGTTTTGTTTCAGGTTCCCTTTGGTTTTGTTTTGTATTTAGTAGGTTTTGGTATTGTTTTCTTTTGGTTTTGGTTTTGGTTTTATCTTTGGTTCAAGTTTTGTTTTGTTTTAGAATTGGTTTTTGTTTCTACGTTTATGTGATTTTGATTTTAGTGATTTAGTCTTTGGTTTTTTTTTTAAATTTGGGTGGTGCCTAGTTTGTATATGCATGCGAATTTGTGTTGGTTTCCCGGTTATATAGCTCATATGATTGCTTTTTGGCATCTTAGTTCCCACAATGAGGATATTGTAGAGTTTTCGTGAGGGGATGAGGTGCTCATTTGTAAATATTTTTTGAAAACTTTGAAAAATTTAAAAAGATTTTTCATTTTTCTGTGGAGTTCGGAGTGCTTTCATATGTGATTGTGATCCATGTGCTAGGTTATTGAGCTATATATAAATAGAGTTTGCATGATGAGATGTCTGGTTGAAGATGTAGATTCAATTTTACATAATAACCTAGTCTCGTATGTGTAATTTTGCGCTACATTGCTCATTTTATCATCAATTCTTAGGGTCTTCTTGTTAAGTTGACATGAGAACTTTTTGTTTGTAGAAGTTGCCTTTTATGCTCTTGAAAAATGAAAAAAAGAAAAAAGTCTAAAAAATGAATAAACCTTAGGGCACTAATGTTCAAAGCTTTATTTCATATCTTTAATTGGCTTGAATATGTTCTACCTTACTTAATTACGCATATTTTTTGGGAAACGAAATAAGTGCTTTGCACATTCGAATAAAATCCCTTTTTAGGGGAGGCCTGAATATTTGTAAGTCAAGTGGGTTTAGGGTGTGTGCGTTATCATTCTTGGAGAAAGAAAAGAAAAAATAGAAAAAATGGAGCAAAGAAGTCAATTTGGCAATGAAATGGGGATCATGCCAATGTTAGCAATTTGATTTATAAGGATTGATATAGATTTACACATGCACCAAGGTGTATATATCATTGCATATTGTGCGTGCGGTGAAAAGTAAACGTCAGAATACATCTTGCGACTAGATCGTCTTTTGATTTTACATTATATTTGTATATAACTTAGTGACTTGGTTACTAGGGTGATACAGTTGCCTAGATTGGGTATATAATCTCCCCCATTATTTGCATATATGATCATGTTTTAGGGAAAAAAACACCAAAAAGATTTTCCTTTGTTTGTGAAAAGATTTTTTTATAGGTATTTCAATTGAAAAACCTCATGAGACCTCACTCGTCCGCTTGGAAAACTGAAGGGCTTAAAGGGCTTGTTGCATATGCCAAATGTAACCGTGATTCCTACAAAAGTGAGTTAGGATTTTAATTTTCTTATTTTCCATTTCTTTTTAGTTAGTTTAGTTTGTTTTGCTTGAGGACGAGCAAGTCTTAGTGTGAGATTATTTGTTCAAGCGCGATACGCGTGAATTTTACACCTCACTTTATCCAGATTTAGCAAAAATAATTGTAAATTAGGTTATTTATTTGTGTCTTTTTAGTTTCGTAGGTAATAAAGAAAATTGTGCAAATGGCAGATAATTCGTGCAAAGCATGCCAAAAGTTAGGTATGTTAACTCGAAAAACCTAGAAGGATAATCTGGGATAACCATAAAGTAAGGCCAGGTTAACAAGCACAAAAATTGTGGGAGAAATAAGGAAGAAGAATACTGCAGAAACTTGGCATAGGCTGCTAGCACTAGGTCGGAAGGGCTGCCAATGCCAAGTGGCACAGGGTGCCCATGCTAATTGGCAGGGCCATGTCAAATCTTATTTTTGCTATATTTTATTTACAGAATTTCAGAAACTTGGCATGGGGTGCCTGTGCCATGTGGCACGATCATGCCACCCGTTATCCTGCCCTGCTTCTATTGTTGGGTTCCAAAGGTTTGACGCGGCTTGCCTGTGCCACTTGGCACGACCATGCCGACCTGCTGCATCAGGATCTATTTACAACCCCTTCCCCTATTTGTGTAATTATCTAATTTTACATTATAGGAACAGGGTTTAGCTAGGGTTTAGGAAAGATCAATGTAGATTTACTTTTATTTTGTAGCAATATATCAAGAGTAATGAAGTTTTGATACAATTGCCTTTCTTTCTCTCCTTTTTTCTTCATTTTCATTCAAGTTCTTACTTTGTTGGGTTTGATTTACTAGTTTAATACCCAAATTAACATGCTTTTGTTTGTTGATGGATTGAAATTAGTGCCTCCCTTTCCCAATCATCTTTCCATTCTCTTATCTAGTCTTAATCTCTTATTCTCTTTCTTTAAAAATCCAAGTTTTAGACTCTTCTTATCTCCTCCATCGTAGGGTTTGAAAACCCATTTTTACAAGTTTGAGTTTTTAGCTCTCAGTGAGTTAGATTAGGAGTAGTTGAGTTAGATTAGTGAGAACAAGTGGAGAATTCATCTCCAATCATCATCCATTTGCTCCAACAATGAAGGCCAACCTCCAATGTTGGATTTTCAAGCTTGTGAGGTACTTCCATTTCTCCCTTTTCTTTTAATTAGTAAATTTAATGCTTTATTAGTTAATTAGATACTTTACTAGTTATTGTTAGTTAATATGATGTTTGAGGTTGATTTTGTTAGGTACACTTCATTTTAGTTTAGTTTCATTAATCATATCTAGATTAGAAATTATAATTAGTGAGTTATTAGTTTACTTAATTATGCTTACTGACATTTATCGCTTTTCCTATGTTAGAGTTGGGGTCAAAAATAATTAGTGACTTGATTTCCGCACCGTCCTAAAGGACAACAAAATTCCTCAAAAACTGCGCCAACATGACTTTTAAGGGAGGATGAAGAAGAGGGCTTCTGGAGAGAGGAGGACTAAGCAACAGTCCAGTAGATCCAGGAGACACTAGGCTAGGGAGGTCCCATAACCAGGCCCCAGGAAAAGGGAAAGTAATATTACCCCAAGAAGAGGATCCGCTGATGAAGCAGCTAATGAAACTTAAAGTAGATGTAAGCATATGACAGCTCATAGTGGCCTCTTAAAAGCATAGACAACTCCTAATAGGGGCACTAAATAAAATTGAGATATCTCTTAAAGCTACCCCAAAAGAGATGATAAACTCAATTATGACTGGCAAAGGCACTGTAACATTAGCAGTGAAGATCTCCTGCCAAGAGGTGTAACGCATAACAACATCCTCTACCTCACTGTAACTTACCTTCATAGGCATGTACCTCTAGCTTTGGTTGACAATGGCTCAGTAGTGAATGTCTCTCCTTGGAGATGGCCAAAAGGTTTGGGGTTAAAAAAGAACAGCTTTTGGCACCATCCGCTTATTTAAGGGCAAATGACAATTCAAAGAGGTTAGTGCTGGATACTAGTCACCTCCCCATTAATGTGGCCCCTATCGAGAGGAATATAGGGTTTCAAGTCCTCGATATACTGGCTACCTTTAACCTACTTTTGGGAAGGCCATAGCTTTATGACCATCAAGCGGTTTTGTCCACTGCACATCAGAAAGTGAAAATGTTAATAAAAGGTGAAGTAGTGACTGTTGAAGGTGACAACCTATGTCCTATTATCATAAGTAAGGTGCCAATACCAGAAATAGAGCATGATCCCAATGACGTAGAAGTCAATAATTTTGAAATGGTGGTAGCATTGGAAAAGGACAAAACTCCTTTCAACTTTGATCCTTATTCTAATCTAAACAGCAATACCATCCTAAAGAAGTAAGCTACTTTCCAGCAATGGCTATAGCATGGAGAGCACAAGTGTGGACTACCTGCCCCTTGACGCATAGGGAAGACTATAAGTTCGGATTAGGATACCACCTAACTCTCGAAGAGATAATCAAGGCTATGTAGGAAGCACAGGCCCGGAAAACTATAGCTAAAGGGGGGCACTCAAAGAACTACACTCTTAGGCCCTGTCCTACCACTCTCAATGGATATTTCCTACATGAAGGAGACAACTTCCCCTTCTGTGGCTTTCTTGAACCTTACTTTATAAAAGAAAAGGGACTCTTAGTGTCAGGGCTAGAAATATTTAATGAATGCCACCTGCTAAAAGAAGAAGTGTTTACTACAAAGGACAAGAATAGTCCACGAAGGACTTGGTGGATCTGGTTGAAAGTAACATCTTTGGGATGCTATTCAGTCAAGGCTACAGGAAGAAAGAAGACTTTGTTGTTGTTCTCTCTCGCCATGTGTAATAGTGGATTCGATCATGCTAACTTCGTCGTCGAAGTTCAAGCTGAGGGCTACAAGTAATTAACTTGGATAGCCGAAGAAGAAAGAAAACTGTTTACCGTAGCTATAAGGGGTAGTTTAAGATAGGGTCTAAGAGTCAATCTTCAGCTTCCATCCCTTTAGGTGCTACATTAGATGTATCTGTTTCACAATTCTAATAAGATGAACTCTTCTGTTTACGACTCTCTCATTCCTTTCCTTCCGAATGCTTTGCTTCTTATAATGAAAGTGAAGAAAAAAACCCAAAAGAATTAATTAAAGTGATGGAACAGCATGAAAATTGAACTTTCATAATCAAGGACACAATATTAATCAATTTGGGGACACCAGATGAACCCAAGAACTCAAAATAGGAAAATCTTTAATCCTACAAGAAAATTTTGTTGAACTCATAAAAGAATTCATGGATATCTTTGTATGGTCCCACAAAGACATGCCAAGCATTGATAGGGACATTGCAAACCATAAAATTCCTCTCTATCCAGATGCAAAACTGATAAAATAGAAACTACAAAAGATGAAGGAGAAATGGGCCTTGAAAATAAAGGAAGAGGTATAGAAGCAATTGGATGTAGGATTCATTAAGGGTGTGCACTACCCACTGTGGGTAGCAAATGTTGTATCAGTCTCAAAGAGGGATGGGAGAGCAAGAATGTGCATAGAATTTTGGGACTTTTAACAAGGCCGGCCCAAAAGATGATTTCCCACTACCACATATAGATGTTTGGGTTGATAGCATGACCTGTCCCATGCTCCTTTCTTTTATGGATGGATATGTGGGGTTACAATCAGGTCAAGATGGCTATAGAAGACATAGAAAAAAATCTACCTTCACCACCTCGTGGAGAAGCTATTGTTGCACTGTGATGCCATTTGGATTAAAATGTGTTAGGGCTACCTATCAAAGGACAGCTCGCTGAACGACCTAATGCATAAGGAGGCCGAAGTATATGTGAACAACATGATCATAAAATCCAAGCAATGGGATGGTCATGTTCAACCTCTTCAGAAGTTGTTCACTAGGCTTGGGAAATACAACATGCACTTAAATCCACAGAAATGCGCATTTGGCATCACCTCAGGCAAGATGCTTGGATAAGTCATAAGTCTTTGAGGAATTGAGGTTAATCCTTGGAAAGTTAAGGCAATACAGGAAATGCAGCCACCCAAGACAAAAGCACATAAGCCTATCTTCAAGATATTGAAGAAAGGAACAAAGACTGAATAGGTCCGGGAGTTTTGGGGGCATTTGATGAAATCAAAGAGTACACCTCTAATCCACCAGTTCTAATGCCCTTGCAGCAAGGCATTTCTTTAATCTTATACCTCACAATGACGAACACTACCATAGGGGCTATGCTAGCCCAGAAAATAGAGGGAGAAGAAAGCGTCATTTACTACATAAGTAAAAAGTTCCTCAAATACGAGATCTGCTATATAGCCCTGGAAAAAACTACCCTGGCATTAGTAGGGGTAACCAAGAAGCTCAAGCACTACATGCTGACCCATGTGGTACATATCGTAGTTACAATAGATCCCATAAGATATTTGCTCCAACAACCTGTAATGAGCGACAAGGTGGCTAGGTGGATTGTAATGTTGTCGTAGTTTGACCTATATTAGATGTTGTAAAAGTCCATTAAGGGAAGGCTTGTTTCTGATTTTTTGGCGAATTTACCAGCAGTAGACCAACAGAAAGAGCATTTTAACTTACCTAATGAAGAAATCCTCTAGGTGGAAGAAGATCTATGGATGATGTACTTTGATAGGTGCTTCCAATTAGAAAGGATTTGGGGTAGGCATCCTCTTGGTATCACCAGAAAGGGCACATATTCATATTTTAGTTAAACTAGACTTCGAGATTACTAACAACATGCCCGAATATAAAGCCTGCATTATTGGGTTACAGACCGCCATAGAAATAGGGATCAAGAAGTTACGGGTATACGGGGACTCCAATTTAATAATTAATCAAATATCCCAGAAATGAAAGGTAAGAAGCGAAGTTTTGGTACCATACCAAGCTTAATTTATAGATGTCACCAAACATTTGACCTATATTACATACACTATCTCCCACAAGAACACAACTAGTTTACAGATGCCGTAATTGGTAAACTTAGCCTCTATGATTAAAGTCCCTATGGGTGACCATTCAACGTCGATAACAGTGGAAAGGAGGAGAAAACCGGCACGCTGCTACGCTGCTGAAGTGTACAATGTCAACCTCATTGCCTGGTACTATGACATTTACTAAGACCTGACCAAGAAGGAATATGCACCAGGATCTTTCCCGAAAGCCCAGCAAATGTTAAGTTTGTTGGCCTCATAATACTTTAAGGAGAAGGGGAAGCTATACAAGAAAACAGACATGGGCACAAACTTACTCTGTGTAACCAAGGATGAGGCTCGTGAGATCATAGAGGAAGTTCATGGTGGCGAATGCATACGCCACATGAATGGGAGAATGCTAGCTAAAAAGGTTTAAGGGTTGGGGTATTATTGGTCCACAATAGAGGGGGATTGCTATGCATATGTAAGAAGGTGACATAAATGCTAGCTATATGCTAACTTACAACATCAGCCTCCTTTCTCTCGACGTTAACCTCTCCATGGCGTTTCTCTACCTAAAGCATCGACATAATTAGAAAAATTACCCCAAAAGGGACCGGGGGGCATGAATATGTGCTTGTAGTAATTGGCTATTTCACAAAATGGGTAGAGGCGACCTCTTATGTGAAAATTACTTCCATACATGTGGTACAGCTCCTCCTCACCAACATCAGCTATAGGTATAGGGCTTCACACAAACTAATAAGTGATCAAGGGAGCCACTTCAAAAAGGAAGTCACAACTCTACTTGAAAAGTATAGAATTTAACATCATAAGTCGTCACTGTACCGCCCTCAGGAAAATAGAGCAGTCGAAGCTGCCAACAAAAATGCCTGAAGGATAATTGAAAAAATGGTCGAGAATTATAAAGATTGGCCTGATAAACTCCTATTTGCCTTTTGAAGGTATGGGAATCCGAACATCCACATGTGTAACATCTTACTCCCTCATATAAGGAATGGAAGTAGTACTGCCAATAGAAATAGTAATACCCTCACTCAGGATGATCGCTAAAAGCCAAATTTAAGAGTTAGAATGGGCAAAAGCCCAGTATGAAGAATTGGTAATGGTAGATGAGAGGAGGTTAAGAGCATTACATAATGTCCTTATCTATTAAGCTAAAATCTTAAGAGCTTTCAATAAGAAAGTTAAACCAAGAGATTTATAGGAAGGTGATTTGGTATTGAAAGAAATAAGGCACCAATATCGGACCTAAGAGGGAAATTTAGGCGCAATTGGTTAGGGCCATACATCATAAAGACCATACTACCAGGAGGAGCTATGAAACTTATGGATGTCAATGGAGAGGAGTATACTTTCTATACTAATCACAATTAATTAAAAAAGCATTATGCCTGAAAGTCCAAAGCAGAGTATTAGCTGAACTCATAACAAGTTCACAAGGCCCATCCAAGGCCTGATGAAAAAAAAAAACAGAGAGAGAGAAGTATAATGAACTATGAAGGCCTGATTCCGTATACATAAGAAGCTTTAACTAGCCCGGCTAACCAAATCCAAAACATTATCGGACACACAAAAGCGGGTCCAAGTAGAGGAGGTTTGAAGGGGTTTTATGGTAATTAGAGCAAAAATCAACACTTTTATTGCCATCCAAATTCTGAGAGCATACAACTTGAAATAAAAGGTCCTAATAGCATTCTACTATAGAAAAGCACTGAACTTTATTAACAAAACATATAAGAGGCAAAGCTTGGACCCCTAATCCTTCTTTAACTTCTTCACGACCCAGGGGGGATGTCTGCTACAGGGTAGGATCCTTTACTCTTTTCTTTTCATTTTGAGACGAGTCATCTTCTTTCCTGCTCTTAATAGAGATTATGTTAGCACAAACTACCTTCCTCACCTCAACATCACATTCGGTCATCTACTCCAGATACTACTCAGAGACATGTGGAGTGTGTGGAACAGATGACACTACAACGATGGGAAGGCTAAGCCAATAGTTCTTCCAGGACTTGATATGAGAATATTCGTTCTTGCAAACTTTGGGGACACGACAGTCCATTGCATGGATGCACTATCTATGACCGCATTGCCTCATTAGCCGAGTCAGAAAGTAATAGGTTCTTTAAAACAAGCCGAGAAGCCAGACGTAGGTAAATGTCTTCCCATTAGAGACAAATTGTCATATGCACCACCAACGAACCACCCAAGGGAAGGAATGATCTTTCTCTAGGAAGCTGATCCAGTTAACCTTAGACTAGTCCTTGTATAGTCTCCTTCTTTGGCAAAATTATGAGGCAAGATATGTATCTACACTCCTGGGGATCTCTATCAACCTTATATGCTCCAGTAACTACATCTGCACGCTAACCCAAAAAAAAAATCAGTAAGGTCCAAATACCAGCTGGCATCATAGAAAAAAAAAACTAAAAAGAGAGACTCAAAAAAGGGCCAATTTCCAGGCCGTAGAGGCTACCTGCATAGCTATGGGCTACCCAAGAAAGACTGATCTTGATTATGATAGAGACGGTCCAAACATACGATAGTCTCAACAAAAGCGAGAGGCATAGGATTTTGGACACAATGCATCTCCTCGACCACCGTCAGTAAAGCTGTACGACCCCTATTCAAAGTGCCACCTATGAACAAGAAAGCATTAAGAAGACAAAGGATGGCTGCCTTACGCCTGAAAGCATTATTGATAGCCGAGCATTCTTCTGTAGATAAGAAATTACGACAACAAAGCCTACTTCATCTCGGAATAATATGGTGGTCACACTCTCGTCATCTAAGACCAAGGAACAATGATAGAGAGCAGAAAGGTTACTAAAGGTGGTTGGTAAGGCAGGAGAATAATAAAGAGAAAAGCTAAGGATAACACTAAATTCCTCTACTAATGAGCAAAGTTCATGATTTCCAATGCGGAAGACATGGAATTTGGGATCCTAGAAGGTGGCGACAGCTCTAAGTAGCTCCCAGGAAATTTTAACTTAATGTAAATTAAGAAGACTGCCTAGCTTTTAAGGTCATGTATGTACGCAGAATTAAGGGAGAGGAGCCAAGAATTCAACTCATCCAACTATTTTTTTAGAAAATGTTACTCTGAATTGATAAAAATTCGAAGCATAGGAGGTTTAAATTTACAGTAATAACAGTGCTAGCCGATTCCAAATATGCCTTGGTACTGATTGGCTTCTTGACTACGCTAGGGGATATCAAATTTGAGCTCAACAAAACAAATTGAGCAAATTCAGCAGCAGTTCCAGCCCAGTAAAGGGTACTCGTCAGCACCTTGGGCCGTTACTGAGCCATTGTCGTTTCTTATTTTTTGGCTTCATTTATTCCAAGTTTAGCTTGTAACTTTCAACTGGTTATAAAATGGTTATTATTCAATAACATCTTTGTTGATTTAGAGAGTACACAACCACAAGAGGGGGGTGAATTGTGGTGTCCGATTTTCGCAATATGCTAGCAAACAGTCTTGAGACCCTGTTCGCACAGACTGTTTCTGAGTTGTACAGAAGTGAAAATTCAACAAAATTAAATGCGGAAATAAGGGACACAGGATTTTTTACGTGGAAACACCTCTAGCCCAACTGAGGTGAAAAAACCACGACCTACCTCGTGCAGGATTTAAACACTTCACTAAACGGGCTAATCACATTACAATAGTAACACACTTTGTTACAAATTGCAACCCACGTAACCGTCTTCCCTAAGACAGGTTACCCCACGTCCAAAATCCCCTTGATTTGGACACACACTCAACTCACTTTTGTGAAAGAAGAGTATAAAGAAAAACACCCTATTACAATGCTTCTCAACTAAGCTAATATAGGGTACAATGAAGTCCTAGTATGCCAACTTTGAAAGCTCAAATAACTCACTCACTAGACACGGTTTTCTTTTCAAACTTTTAAGCTCATGAACACTGAATTTTTCTTTTTGAAAACCGATGCTTCTATCGTTCTAAGAAGCGACTTTATATAGTGCTTGAAAAACAATTCCTCAAATTTTTGGAAACTAAAATCCCTAAAAAATATAGAATTCTTTAGCCACAAGGGATGAGGAAACATGAGCTGGAAATACTTCCTAAACCGTGTGTATAAGGCGGTGATTCTCAGCAACTAGCCCATGTTTTTCTCAACAACCTTATCCACTTGCCAAAAATTGGATATTCTTTTATTCAAAAAGATTTTGCAAATCTCCTTAGATTTTAATAACCGTTTTTAGGATAAGGGGTAAGATACTCCATAGAAAAATCTTTCTTGCAAATCTTGGAGAAGCTGCTCAAAATCCAAAAGATAAAAACGTGAAAAATTGTTTTTCGCAGCTTATTCTGGAAACACCCTGAGCGTCCTGTTTCCAGAATTGTTTCGAAGGGTGATCCGAAATATTTTCCAAAAAAGCAAAACTGTTTCAAGTAAGTGGTAAGTTAAGACTTTCTGATTGGCATATTAACAAGTGTCTAAAAATATAAAACCAAATTAAATCAAGACATCTTGTTGTAACCACTAGTCATCTTGTAGAGAGACGAATCTGCTGCAAACACTTCACGGCTGCACTTATATCCTATGCTTCAAACACTTCACAGGACATGTTTCAAACACCTTATAGAGCCTGTTTCTCATGGTTGTTCTTACATCACTGACTTGAGTACCTGTTCTTGATAAACCATTAGTCAAGCAGTTTTAATATATTGAAAAACAGCAGTAAGACCCTGTTGGTAAAGTCTGTTTGGAACAACAACACAACTACAACACTTGGATTTGTTATCATCAAAACCTTATACATTCTAACAAATTCCCCCTTTTTTATGATGACAAACCAAGTGACCATATTAACTTTCAAGGACAATTGAAGTGATTAGTGCCAATTATTTATAGGACCGACAATTCACATGAAGCAGTTAGTATCGAAAAAGTGTAAGAAATTTAACTCGTCCATGGCAAAACTAAAACAATATTGGTCAACCTATCTTCCCCCTTTTGGCATCATTAAAAAGTAGGGGCGAACAGTCAAACATAGGGTGTTTGCTATCACCACCACTTGGGTAATGGAGGAAAGTCAACAGGCGATACACTCAAGTGTGTTGGTACGGTAATGCGATTGGCCATCCTAGTCACACACAAGCAATTCACAACAGAAAGTAAGCAAGGCAAAGCCAACTAAAAAACAAGATAACCTGTCATTCATCAAACGAGTGCAACAGAAAGTACAAACTAGCAAGAGAGGATAACCAAGAGAAGTGAGAACAGGCAATGAGAACAACAGATAGGGGGTGATCAGAAAGCAGGAGGGGAAAATTTTGCTGAGAGGGAAGAGAGAAGGGCGAGGATATCTTCATGGCATTTTGCATTGAGAGCCTTTTCCTCGTCCAGGGCAGCCTTTACCACAGTAAGCTCAGCACTGAGTCGAGAGTTTTCTTCCAAAGCAGCCTCAACCTTGACTGAGGAACTGCCAGGACTAGGAGGACGGGTTGTTCTAGTCCCCTGTTCTGAGGCAGACCCCTCAACCAAAGTGTATCCACACCCCATAAGGGTGTTACTCCCAATCTCATCAATGAACTGAGCACCCACCTTCTTCTGCAGAGTCACCCCAAAGTGCTCAAACACACTAGTCAGGAAGAAGCCGTATCCCAGGTCATGTTCCCTGAAGGTGTTTCCAATTCTTGCTATGTGGCGAATCATGATGGCAGAAAGGTTGATTTGCTCTTCCTTGTCCATCAGATCCATCAAACATTGATCCATGGCATCAGCAAGATTGCGACCCTGGCCCCTGGGGATGACATTCTTGATGATAAACCAGAATATCAATTGATGGAACGATGTCATGTCCCCTTTCTTCACGGACTTGGGTGTTTGGAGGCTTGATTGTTGGCTAAATTTTTGAGCGAGCTCCAGCAGCCTGGCTGTCCCTAGAATAGTCTTGTCTTCTCTCACATATATATCAAAGCCCGTGGAGGAAATCCCCAGAATTTCCCCTAATATCTTCGCTTCAAAGCGAAGCTGTTGCCCATTAACAATACTTGTCACCACTCCTTCGGTAACAGTGCAGTTGGCATAGAACTCTGCCAACTCATGTACAGAACACCCCAGCTGGGTGTTTGTAAACAGCTCATACCACCCCTGTGCACGCAGCTTGTGCAGAAACACCCCCAGACCCTGTTCCTCAAAATATTTTACCTTGATAATTTTGCCCCTGACTACCCGTCTCTGAAGCAGTTGGGTCAGTTTGGCTGAGATTACGGGCGGGGTAGACTTCTTGGCTCTTTTAGGTTGAGGCTCAGTGGGAGGGTCTTGGGTGGAGGTGTGTTTGAGAGAGGCTTTTCTCTTGGGAGTTTTGAGGGGTGATGGTTTGGAGGGTAAAGTGGAGGTCGATTTTGGTGCAGGCAGAGGCTTATCCTCTAAGGACTCTGAGAACACGGGAGTGCCCTGTTTGAAGGTGGTGTTCTCAGTGTCGCTATCTGATGAAGGCTCAGAGGAGGAATCAATTTCCTCAACAACAGGGGATGACTGTTTGGCAGGACGAGGTGTGGAGTGGAAGGCAATTCGGGATGATTTTCGAGTTGCCTGGTTGTGGGTTTGGCCGAATAGAAGATTTGTGGTTTTGGTTTGACAGGGGTTTCACTTTTTGAGGGTTCTTCAGTCTGGCCGCTTTTAGACCTTGATGGTGGTCGTGTTCTTGGCATTCTAGTACGCCTAGCCACAATTTGTATCGTTTACGTTTCTCACCGGTTGGTGGTACCGGTGTGGCTTGTTCAGGCTTCACAGGAGACTCCTCCATTTGACCACTACTTCCCCCTTCTTCTTTTGACAAATCCTCCCCTAGGTCATCCCTAAAAACTTCAGGCCCTGTTTCTGGCCCTGTTTCCTGCTCTGGAAACAACCCAAGCGAACTGATGTCATCTAGTCCATGATCGAACAGAAAGATTTCATCTAAAGGCCCAATTTCTCTTTCAGATACCCCAACAGGTTCTTAGGGTTTACATGCCCCCATTTCTCCAAACAAAATCAATTCCCACCCAAATTTGTAAGGGATGTCTTCCAATTTTAGATCCACTGTTCTAAGGTCTATGCTCTTCAAAAACCCAAAAGGTTTATAGACAATAGATCGAGGAGGTTCAGTAGTTTTACCTTCCATGAGAGCCGTCAGAAATTATGTAGGCGCAAACAGCGTTGTGGCTGTTTGCAAGGCTGTGCCCTGTGTCTGGTTGCCCTGAGTCAAGGTCAAGGAGCTCTCGGAGCTAATGAGAGACGCCATTTTTCAGAGGAAGGAGAGAGTTTAGGGTTTCTTGAACAGAGTTTCAGAGCAAGAGAGTTTCGGTGGAGGTGAGAGATTGAGTAAGAGAGCTTTAAAGAGAGAGAGAGAGATGCGAAATCTTTAAAAGATTTTGCCCGTTTTGCAACGGGCTTTTACATTAATTTAGGCCGCGCACGCCTCGGGAAGAGATTAGCAATTTTCAATTTGTTGCACATATTTGACAAACAAGAGGCGTACCTGTTCCTGGTGCTTGTTCTTGAGGGTACTTGCTCGGTAACATGGGACAATAAGGGCAATCTCATTAGACCTCAACGAGTGTCAGCAAGTTGCAAACCTCACATATGCTAAACATAGCACAGAAGTTGATTGCAAATAAAAATTTAACATGTTGTGCCCGTAACTTTTAAATTTTGCAAACAGGGAGAGAGAACAGGTTGGTCAGGTTGTTCTAATTAAGCCTAGTTCGAGTCTATTCCTTTCAAATTGTTCTCTACCCAATGCTTTTGTGAATATATCAGCAATTTGATTTTCAGTGGCATAAAAATTCATTGAGATCACTCCTTTTTCAACATTGTCTCTTAGAAAATGATGACGAATGTCAATATGTTTTGTTCTTTTGTGTTGACATGGATTTTTGGCAATGTTAATTGCACTTGTATTGTCACAATAAATAGGAATGCATCCTATGTCAACACAAAAGTCCTTGAGTTGTTGTCTTATCCATAATAACTGAGCACAACAAGATGCAGCTGCCACATACTCAGCTTCTGCTGTGGACAAGGCAACAGAGAGTTGTTTCTTGGTTGCCCAAGATACCAAACAAGGTCCAAGAAAGTGAGCCATACCTTGTTTCTTTCGAACTGATGGAGTTCTTCTTGCATGGCTGTGACCCAATCTGAATCTGCAAGAGCGTCATTAATATTCTTTGGCTCAATTTTTGAGAGAAAAGCATAGAAAGCATAGAAATTTTTGAGCCTAGATCTAGTTTGAACTCCTGCATTAATATCAGATAAAATTTGATCAAGAGGGTGTGAACTTTGGTATTTCCATGATCGTGGTGAAAGTGGGTTCACAGACTCGCTCTCCATCCTAGCTGGAATACTCGGTGAAACAGGTTCTGGACCTGTTCTCGAGCCTGTTTGGGAGCTTGTTTCTGAATGTATCCCTGAAGGGTTCAGCTGATGTTGTCCCAAACAGGGTTCCACCCTGTTTCCCCCTGTTTGGTTCACACCTTGCTTACCTTCCTGAAGAACAGCTTCAGGTCTTGATCCCTCAGGTTGATCCTTTCCTTGATCATCTTGAAGCAGCACGGCTTTTCTAACAAGACCTAGTTCGAGGTCTTCTTCCTGTGCATCATTCTCACTTAGAGAGTTAGTTTCATCAAAAAGCACATGCACACTTTCCTCAACACACAAGGTTCTCTTATTAAACACTTT
The DNA here is from genome assembly GCA_029747015.1 of Carnegiea gigantea. Taxonomy (NCBI): domain Eukaryota; kingdom Viridiplantae; phylum Streptophyta; class Magnoliopsida; order Caryophyllales; family Cactaceae; genus Carnegiea; species Carnegiea gigantea. The sequence goes on from JAKOGI010001106.1 coordinate 29,366, forward strand.
GTATGCCTTACTATGTGAGGAGTAACCAAGGAATATTGCTTCATCACTCCTTCGATCAAATTCCCCTAAGACATCCTTTCCATTATTATGCACAAAACATTTGCAACCAAATACTCTTAAATGCAAAATATTTGGTTTTCTTCCTTTGAGGAGCTCATAAGACGTTTTGTTAAGAATAGGTCTAATCATGCATATATTTACAATGTAACATGATGTGTTCAAAGCTTCAGCCCAGAAGTTTCTAGGAAGACCACTAGCAACAAGCATTGCTCTAGTCATGTCTTCTAGAGTGCGATTTTTGCGTTCTACCACCCCGTTCTATTGGGGTGTTCTTGGAGCTGAAAAATTATGATCAACACCATGCTCATTACAATAATCAGTGAAGCTTGAATTTTCAAATTCTGTCCCATGGTCAGACCTTAAGCATACCAAGGAATGTCTTACTCTCTTTTCAATCTTTTTAATGAAAGCAAGAAATTTTTCAAAGGTTTCATCTTTAGAAGCCAAAAACAAAGTCCAAGTGAAACGAGAGTAGTCATTCACTATCACAAGCACATACCTCGTGCCACCTCGGCTCATGATCCTCATTGGACCACATAGATCCATATGTATCAATTCAAGAGGTCGAGTAGTGCTTACACACTTTTTAGACTTACATGAATTTTTGACTTGTTTACCTTTGGCACATGCATCGCATGCCTTGTCATCATTGAATTTGATGGAAGGTAAGCCAACCACTAAATCTTTGGTTATAAGTTTGTTCAAAAGAGAGTGGCTTGCATGACCTAGTCTTTTGTGCCAAAGTATAACATCATCATTTAAGGCACTCAAACAAGTCAAATTATTTTGGGGAAGAGTGGAGATACACACTTTATAAACATTCCTGTGTCGCTTCCCCCTCAACACAACATCTCCTGTGTTCATATTCACAACCAAGCAACGTGTTGGTGAGAACACAACTAGGTTGTCTTTGTCGCACAGTTGGGACACACTTAGCAAGTTGTGTTTTAATCCATCCACAAAATAAACATTGTCAATTGAATGGGAGAGTGACTCACCTATCTTACCTATGCTGACAATTGTCCTGGATTTACCGTTTCCAAATGCCACACTCCCACCTTCTGAAGCTGTAAGTGAGAGAAAATTGGATCTTTCACCAGTCATATGCCTCGAACACCCACTGTCAATATACCACAGCTGCTTGTTCCCTGGACTGTTCCCTGCACTGTTTGCTGGGTTGTTTGCTGGGTTGTTCTCTCCCACTTCAGCCTGCAAAACAAATCAAGGGTTAGTTTTGGGAACCCAGATCCACTTGGGTCCCATTCCTTTAGACGTACAAATCTCATCTTTCCTAACCCATATTTGTTTTACATGAACTATGTTCCTTTCAATGGCATACTTTCTTATAGGACAAGCATATCGATAATGCCCCGTTTTACTACAAAGAAAGCAAACAATATTTTCAGGTAATCCCACATATTTTTTATTCACTGGGTAGGTCATCTTAGGCACAAAACCTAGTCCTCTTCTATTTCGACTATGATGAGTGTTTAACCATTCAAACGCCCTTGAGAACCTGTTCCAGAGCTTGTTTGTGGCAAGGTCTGATTCCAAGTGTTTTATTTTCTCAAGCAAGTTTTTATTTTTCTTCCAGCAAAGACTCGACCTTACCTTTTAAGTCAAGGGATTCTTTTTCTAGCTCAGTCAGTTTAGTGGAACAAGTCTCTTCTTTCATGAGTAGAGTTTCTTTAAGCATATTGATGTTTTCATGCAAGCCAAGAGTCTCTTTGTCAACTTCAAGTTTTTCCAATTTAAGGGTTTCATTTTCAAGTTCTAGATCTCGAACATTCCTTTTTAATTCAGCACATATATCCATTATAGTGTACACTAATTCCTCAAGAGTTGATTTATTTAGACCCCGTACCTTGTTCTTGAGTTGAGTCAGACTGTCTGTTGATCCATCATCTGAATCAGTGTCACTTCTTGCCATGAGTGCTACATCAGCTTCCCCAGCTTCAGACCCTTCCTCATCCTCACTTGAGTCTCCCCAGGCCGCGAGCATAGCTTTTGAGAACCTTTTCGCTGAGCTGCTTACACCCTGTTTCCTCCCCTATTTTCTAGGGTGTTCGGGTTCTTGTTCTTCCTTGTGCAGTGGGCAGTTTCTCACAATGTGGTCCAGTTTGCCACACTTGAAACACCTGGAGAACTGTTCCCGAGAGGGGTTCCTGGCCTTGCTGAAGTCCCTCCTTTTGCTATTTTCTTTGACTTTCTTGAAGAACTTCTTAAACTTTTGAGTGATCATGGCAATCTCCTCCTCATCAGAATCAGAATCATCTTCTAAGGCCTTTAGTGCAAGACCTTGATCTCTCTTTGTCTCATCTTTCTATTGAGAATTTTTCCTAAGTTCATACGTTTGAAGGTTGCCAATCAGCTTATCTAGGGTGATCTTGTTCATGTCCTTAGCTTCTTGGATGGCCGTTACTTTCGCTTCCCAAGAATGAGGTAAAATTCTTAGAATCTTCCTCACCAATTCTTCGATGGTGAAGGATTTTCCTAGGGATTTCAGCTCATTCGTTATGTGAGTGAAGCGAGTGTACATGTCCATCACACTTTCACGATCACCCATCTCAAACAGCTCATACTTTCTCATAAGCAATTCAATCCGGGATTGCTTTACCTGATTGGTCCCTTCGTGAGCTACTTGCAAAGCATCCCAGATTTCTTTGGCCGACTCACATTCAGATATGCGAGTATATTCATCAGGACCTAGGCCGAAATACAGGAGTTTCTTGGCCTTGGCATTCTTCTCCATCATCTTGTAATCTTCAGCATTGAATTCCTTAGGCTCCTTGGGGATTGACTTTCCATGTTCAATAATTTTCTTAGGGATGAGTGGTCCATTCTTGATGAGCATCCACAACTCATAATCCTCGGCTTGGATGTAGTTTTCCATTCTAATCTTCCATCATCCATAGTGTTGGCTATTAAAGTATGGTGGTCGAGTTATGGATTGACCTTCAAGCATGCCTTGTGGTGTACTCATCTTCAAGGATCTCTCAAAGGTGTTAGCCTTTCAAAGGAGAACCTTCTCTGATACCACTTGTTGATTAAGAGAGTACACAACCACAAGAGGGGGGGCGAATTGTGGTGTCCGATTTTCGCAATATGCTGGCAAACAGTCTTGAGACCCTGTTCGCACAGACTGTTCCTGAGTTGTGCAGAAGCGAAAATTCAACAAAATTAAGTGCGGAAATAATGGACACAGGATTTTTTACGTGGAAACACCTCTAGCCCAACTGAGGTGAAAAAACCATGACCTACGTCGTGTAGGATTTAAACACTTTACTAAACGGGCTAATCACGTTACAATAGTAACACACCTTGTTACAAATTGCAACCCACGTAACCGTCTTCCCTAAGACAGGTTACCCCACGTCCAAAATCCCCTTGATTTGGACACACACTCTACTCACTTTTGTGAAAGAAAAGTATAAAGAAAAACACCCTATACAATGCTTCTCAACTAAGCTAATATAGGGTACAATGAAGTCCTAGTATGCCAACTTTGAAAGCTCAAATAACTCACTCACTAGACACGGTTTTCTTTTTCAACTTTTAAGCTCATGACCACTGAATTTTTCTTTTTGAAAACCGATGCTTTTATCGTTCTAAGAAGCGACTTTATATAGTGCTTGAAAAACAATTCCTCAAATTTTTGGAAACTAAAATCCCTAAAGAATATAGAATTCTTTAGTCACAAGGGATGAGGAAACATGAGCTGGAAACACTTCCTAAACCGTGTGCATAAGGCGGTGATTCTCAGCAACTAGCCCATGTTTTTCTCAACAACCTTATCCACTTGCCAAAAATTGGATATTCTTTTTATTCAAAAAGATTTTGCAAATCCCCTTAGATTTTAATAACCATTTTTAGGGTAAGGGGTAAGATACTCCATAGAAAAATCTTTCTTGCAAATCTTGGAGAAGCTGCTCAAAATCCAAAAGATAAAAACGTGAAAAATTGTTTTTCGTAGCTTATTCTGGAAACACCCTGAGCGTCCTATTTCCAGAATTATTTCGAAGGGTGATCCGAAATATTTTCCAAAAAAGTAAAACCGTTTCAAGTAAGTGGTAAGTTAAGACTTTCTGATTGGCATATTAACAAGAGTCTAAAAATATAAAATCCAAATTAAATCAAGACATCTTGTTGTAACCACTAGTCATCTTGTAGAGAGACGAATCTGCTGCAAACACTTCACAGAACCTGTTCCTCACGGCTGCACTTATATCCTATGCTTCAAACACTTCACAGGACATGTTTCAAACACCTTACAGAGCTTGTTCCTCATGGTTGTTCTTACATCGCTGGCTTGAGTACCTGTTCTTGATAAACCATTAGTCAAGCAGTTTTAATATATTGAAAAACAGCAGTAATGCCCTGTTGGTAAAGCCTGTTTGGAACAACAACACAACTACAACACTTGGATTTGTTATCATCGAAACCTTATACATTCTAACAATCTTGGATTATTACTTAGGACCGCAATGCCCTCTAATTACTTATTGTGTCCTTTCTTTTTGGAGTGTTTTTAGTTTTGGGGAGAGTGGGGGCTAACGTACATTAAAGCCAGTATGTACGAACATGCATAAAAAAAATTTTGCAATAGCATTGTGAAAAGTGAAATAAAATTATAGAGTCATAGTCAAAAGCATCAGACATAGACCTAACAAGCTCCCCCTACTGATTGTTTGGGAACCCACTACTACTTCCACCAAAGAGGTAATCAGTATAGCCCGAAGCACATCCAAAATCAACCAAAGCACAACTGACACCCACATCAGTACGAGGCTTGCCCCTAGGAGCCCAAGAATGGTGAAGAGGATCATCATGCATTACCCCGGAGGAGGAATCGCCATATAAAATACGAGGCACATAAGTTTCCCCAAGTGAAATAGAAAAGGCATAAGGATTCGCAAGATTGTAAATCTGAAGCGGCTCCATCGCCAAGGGTGACTCTAGAGAGGGCTCTCACCTCCAGCAAAGGAAGACTTTGGAACATCTTGAGCCCTGGCAGAAGAACATCTATTAGATTGAGAAGCACAGGACGTTCATGGCCAAACATATTTTTTATGACCCTAAGCATAGACGAAGAATAATTAATGAAGAAGAATTAACTAGGGAAGATGAAATATAATCCTAATTCGAGAAGAAAATCTCACCTCATCAGCTTGGGGATGGTGACGGGAGAAAAAATTCACAAACGCCCTCCGTAAGGAATGGACATAGCATACTATCAAACCCAATTGCTAGCAGTTGTACTAAAGAGAGAAGGAAGAGTTAGAAAGGTCATCGACCAACTTAAAAATAAGGTAAGCAACATACTTACCCCAGTAAAGGTAGGAGGAAATGGGAGCTCAGGGCATTCCGATCCAAGGACTATGGAATCTCCACATAAGTAGTTTCTCCCCCTTCTCTAGACACTTTGATGTTTATGCTCGGGATTGGAGCTTCAGCAGGTGTTACCTGCAAATCAGGGACTTTAGATGTCAACAATAAGACAAATGCATAAGAGCATAAAGTACACATACCAAATGGGTTATGAGGCATCGAAGATAAGCCCTATAGTTGCCTTAATGGTCTACACAGTCGATGAAGCAAATGCCCTCCTTCATCTCTGCCATGTCCTCAAGGAAAAGTGCCCTCATATAGGAGGGTCCTAAGGAATGAATTGGGTACAGTGACTAACAAATTGGGGAGCAACTCGCTCACGCAAATACTAGATAAAGCCGAAAGGTCCTTCTATAAGGATCCTGCGTTGGGTATAAAACTGAGCAGCGTCAACTTCAAAAGGAAGAACACAGTTCCTCAATAGGTGAAAGTCGGCCTACAAAAAAGGGAAAATTCAGAGAAAGGAAAACTCCTTCACTAAATCATTTTACAAAATAAAGGACTTTACCATTCTTAGAGCATCAATAGTTGTGCAGAAATGCTACAGATTTCTTGACTTGAACTGCTTCGTGATTTAGTTTTCCTTAGTCCGCGAAACCATGGCCGAAAAATTCGCAGGCGCTTGAGATCCCAGTGAAAGAGCTGGGAAATACTCATAAAACTGAAGCTGCACAAAACAATGGAAGTTAGGTGTCACTAATGAAGAAGGAAAAAAAACAGAGAAGGAAGAGGAATTGTACCTCAATAACTCTCCATATATCCCCAAGGGGTATACTTATACGTTACTCCCCAGGAGTCGCTCAACATCCCATAATCCTTAGTGCATTCCGCGAATTAAGGTGGAATATGTGGGAACTCCCTAATTCAAATACATTACCTTGTCTAAGTCAACTAAGTTAACTAAGTAGTGGAAGTGGTAGTAGTTGCCGAGGTCGGCAAAGATAGTCGTGTCAAGAAAGAAAGTGAGAATTAACCAGGATTGTTGATCCAATGAGTGTTGAGTCCACCGCTCGTCATCATTCATTAAGTCCTCCTGGATACTGTAAGAGAAGTGATCTATGGAAGAAATGGATTCCGTAATTTGCCCAAAGAGATGAAGGAGTTGATCATGATGAACATGAAAATCCTCCTAATAGACCAATGACACTCCGGCGAAACCAAGACCCATTAGCACAGTGAAATCAAAAGGACTGGTAGTCATCTCACTGAAAGGGGGGTGAAACGTGTTAATGGTATCCTAAAATCACTCAACAGCCCATGAGTGATGAAGCGATTAGTGAAATCCACCACCCCAATTAATGTAGAGTAAAGGGCATCAAATCCCACATTTTCAACAATAACTTGAATTTATCACGCATAAACTTTCTAAGGGCCCTAGCACCACTAATTCTATCATCCTGTAAAAGAGAGAAGAGAACATCTTTCAGGTCCACTCCAGATGGAAATTAAATAAGCAAGTAGTAAGAAAACAAGTAGTAAGAAGAACAAACTCTTACTGTGTTTATAGTTGCATGGCTAGATGCATGGCGTCCAACATCTAGCAAAAGGTCATGCCTATCAAACATAGTTTGTAAGCACATGGGTGTTATAGTCTGGATAAAATATCGTCCTCTAAGAACAACACAATCTATTGCGTCTTGTCCTACCAAAAATGCTAAGCGAACAAATTTTAGCCGGTTGTTTCAACTATGCTAATAGGATATTTAGGAATTCAATCAAAGTAAAACATCTAAGGATTTGTCTTCCCAAATTAAAGAGTTGAGTCTTTGGATTTAACATGTACTCTTCTCTAGTTTAGATGATTCAAAGGAATTACAATCTAACTTAACTTAATCTTTTTTTTTTTTTGAAATAAACAGAATTACCTACATGATCTGATTATCATTCTTTCAAAGTCCTCATTTTGGTATAGGTTATGGATTTCAATTGCTAGAGTCTCCTCTCAACTTGCAATTCTCTTTCAAGGACTTCTAAGTCAAGTTCTCTCTTATTGGCCTAATAGTGAATTTCTCCTTTCGGTGCTTTACTCAATTATCTAACACATGCAAGAAAATCTGACAAAAACTTACTCACATCAATACAATCTCTAAATAGAATAAAACCATTCTAAGATAGATTGACCACAAGAAATATAAATTAAAGATTCAACATTAATTCTTTGGCAAACGAATCCCTAGATTAAATTAAACTACTCATTCATGATTAAACAAAAGAACATCTAAATCAAATGAACTAGAGTTTAAAAAGAGATAAAAGAAAGAAGAAGCTCAGCAACAATGGAGCAATGATCTTTTCACCTTCAAGGATCCAATTGCCAATTCCTTCTTTCAAATTTTCTTTCGCTTCAAAAAAGCTAGAAAAATCCTAAACTAATGAGAAATGCGTGTTAGGGTGAGTGTAGTCCTCTTGCTCACAGCCGAAAACTCCTTCAGATACACGAACTCCAGCCTTCTCAGCCACACAATCGAGGAAAACAAAGAGGCTCGTAATTACCAACATACCACGAACCGTGACAGCCACCACAGTCGGACCGTGGTCATCTTTGGCCATGAGGTCATCCTTCTTTCTTTGCTCCATGGGCATATGGGAGGGCGGCATCACCATGGTGGCTTAAAAAATGTGCCTAAAAGAGAGTCAGCATCGGGTCAAAAAAGGCTAAAACCTGCAAAATACACCAAGGAAGCATACCTGAGCATAAAATAGGAAAAAGGAATGCAAATCATATGCTTAAACACACAATCCCCTAGAAATACTATCAAATGACCCTAAAATGGTGCACATTCTTAGAACTTATCAAACTCCTGCATGCTTGAACAATTACTTGTCCCCAAGTAAAAAAAAAAGGAGGGGCAGCCCGGTGCACAAGCATCCCGCGTCTTGTCACCAAGCAAACTAAAACTAAAAATTTTATTTATAACCTCCTCAGGAAAGACACTAGTAGTATCTTTAATGGTAAAATTGACCCAGTGTAAGCCTAATAGGGCTCCAAAACATTTAGCAAGTAGATAAGGGAATGAAGTTTTTAAAAGTTTCTTTAAAGCTCATTACGTCAAAGTTTGAATCTATCACCCTAAATCATCGAATATAATCACATCAGCATAGGAAATAATTAGAGCTAGAAAAACTGGTAGAACCTCACTTTAGTAATGTAACACTCTTCACTCACGTGTTTTAAGATGTAGTAAGGTTCCCTCAATTCTCATTCCAAAGATCCAAATCTACCATAATCTTGCTAAAACTCTCTAATTCACCATCAGTGGTATGTAGTACACATTAGCCAATCATGAGGACTTTATGTGGTCGTAATGGGGTTAAGGGTAAAGGTAAGACGGGACAAATATTTTTGGGAGTGTAGAGCTAAAAGCCGAAGACTAGGTGATAAACGCTCGCAATGTTTTCATGAAATACTCTCCTCATACCAATACAACTCAAATGCATAAGCAAATTTCCTTACGCAATCAAATGAGAAGAATAGAGTTGAAATTCAAAAACAATTATAATCCAACAAGGCCAACCTCTGTTATTCACTTTCTTTTTTTCCTTTTTCTTCGGGTTTTTTTTTCAACAAGGGGATTGGCCACGGAAGTAAACACGAAACTTTATTTTGTTTATTTTCAACTCTTCTCTAATCATTCTGCTACAAATCAAGGGATCTCTCATATAACCAAATCAACACGAATCCCTTTACCAATGAACCAAACCGACCCACCAAAAGATCTCAATACTCCAACCTAACTCGCAAACTAAATATTAAGAAGTGAAATCCTCTCTAGTAGGGGGTGATCAAAATCGATTAACCGGAAATCCGGTTAACTGAAAATCGGTTAACATGAAAATCAATTCGCAAAAATTGTAAATCGAAAACTGAACTGAAACTTTCAGTTAACCAAATTTTTTGGTTCGCCGAAAATGTGAACCGTAACCGAACTAAAAAACTCGGTTAACTGGATCTTCAGCTCGGTTAATTGGATTTTCGTTTTAGTTACCAGTTAACTATTAATTTAAATCGTTAATTTTCAAATTTCACTCCTTTCTTAATTAATTTAACCATTTGAGACACCAAATGTTAATCTACACATTATTGTATGTTTAGTCTTATCTTTTAATAATTATAAAATCTGCACTTGACCAATATAAAATTTAGTTTTTTTAAATAAAAGTGTAAGTTTTGGTTTCGGTTAACCGAATCTCAAATGGCCGAAGCGAAACCGAAATCGAAATCGCAAAAATTTTTCGATTTAGTTAACTAGACTAAATCTTTAAGAAAAATCAACTGGTTAACCGACTTTTCAGTTTTGCGGTTTGGTTTTTCGGTTTCAAGTTTTTTGGCTCACCCCTATTCTCTAGTCTTGGCTTAAGGGTAAGTTATGTGTTTGGCCAAAGGTTAAGTATTTAGGTTCACATCAATAAATATGGGTTAAGGCTCAAAGAGGCTAGGAAGGGATATATCATACATACAAGGGTGGCCATTTGGCCTATAAGGTTCATCAAATCAAATAATGCCTCAATCATTTTTCCCACATGCATATGTTAAATGTGATCTTGAATGAGAACTAAGAAAGTTCTAGAGAAATGATATCTAGAAAGATTCACTCAAGAGAAGACAAGAGACTAGAATTGATAAATTAGCCTTTAAAGCTCAAAGCCTCATGGGACATCTACCAAGGTCATGACTAGCTCATTTGGATCCACATGCCAACATTTTTACAAAGAGTCATGAGGCAAACAATTCACACCCAACACATGGCTAAAACATGAAGCACATTCTTTTCACAAACTCATTTCCAAATACTTTTATTCACAATTAGGCATAACAAAGGATCATTCTAAACCAAAAAAGACTATCTAGTCTACCAAGTTCATCATCGGATGATCTTTTTTTTGTTTTTTGGTTTTGTTGTTTTTGTTTGGAATTTTCTAAATGCAAGCCTAAATGAAGTAAAGCCCAATATACTAAAATACCCTAAATCACATGTTTCTAATACACAAGAAATGCAAAACGACCAGAATGAAACTAAATGCATTAACTACATGCTCTACCTTCATAGGGTAAATCCTAAAATGCAACCTAAATGCAATCATGTGCAATATATAACATGCTCAAACCAACGAACCAGGCATCAGAGGATCTTTTAAATCAAAGCGACTTCCCCATGCTTGGACAAAGCATAGTCTTCAATACAAACACATCTGAAGAAAAAGAAGAGGGAGGAGCAAGAAGCAATCAAAAGGGAGGAGGGGAAGAAGGGTGCGATGAATGACCTTTAGAGATATGCCAATCTCACCAGGTCTTAACACATGCCTTGAAGTCCAGAAAATATTAGTTCTAGGAGGCTATCATCCCACGAAGCCCATCCTGCCACTCTTGGACAAAATCACAAAGAGCGGCATTCTCGGTTTAACATAGGCTCATAGGGAGGCGTGCTCATCTTGAACGGACTTAAGGGTGGCATGAACCTCCTCATAGTCATAGGAAGTAGGTTGGGAGGAAGAACGAGGGCCACCATGGTAAGTGGGTGGGGGTTGAGGTGCTGCAGGAAGGACAATATCAGCATCACTAGATAACCATGAAAGGTTAGCTCGGTGAAGTAAGGCAACATTGAGAAGTAGCAAAAGTCGATCGCCAAGGTAAATCCAACACAAGCTCCCAGCCTCAACCTTACAAAATTTTATTTATTCAAAAGCAGCTTTATCAAGCCGCTCGAATCCTGAAACTTGATCCTGGAGATTTGGCTCAACACCCAAAGATCTAGCAGTGGTAGTGATAAGACACCCAATGATTATCCTTTGTGCAGTACTTGTAGTTTGCACTATACAATTCACTGGCCAAGAAAGACCCAAGCTCAATTCGGTCCTTATTCATCATACTAGACAAGAAATATAGTTTAGACAATCTAGGGACATTCAAACTATTGTGCCTAGCAAAGACACTGCAAAAAAACATGTGTTGGGCCATTGGATATAAGGATTCCTAATGAAGGTGCCCTTACATGTACTTATATTGTACCTGTGATCCCCAAAAATCTCATCCCAAAAAACATTCGAGTTAAAGTCCGAGTGGACTTGCCACCAAGGCAAGTCCAAGCTAGGGGGGAAAGCCAAACATGTTGTTTAGGGTACTAAGGTTCAATTCATAGAATTCTCCTTGTAAATAGAATGAAATGGACCCTTCTTGACATTGTGGACCTCGAGTGACTTCAACATGTAAGGTACTCAAATATTCAAGGGTGAGGTCCTTATACGTGTGGTGCTTCATTTTAATGAACTAGCCCATCCCACCCCCGGAAAACAACTATCTAATGTCATATAATAATCCCAACTGGGCTAACAAATCCTCATCACAGAAACATGTAGCAACAACTGGTCTACTACTCAAGCAAGTACAACGTGCAAACATGATCAAGATGAGTTAAACCAAGTAGGTGAGGCGCATTACCTCTGGTCCTTGCGGTGATGGATGTTTGGGAAGTCCTTATGGCTCGTTCAGGTACTTACCGTGATGCACCCTCTCCTTGGGTGCTCCTTAGCTTCTTCTTGGGTGCCATGGAAAGTCTTGAGTCAAGATGAAGGAAAAGCCCTTAACAATGGAGGATAGGGTGTATGAAGGGGAGAAAAATAAAGGAATAAAGGTGGTTTGTGGTAATGGAGTGTAGGAAAGGTGAACGTGAGGGGAAAATATGAAGTTTAAAGGAGGAATGGATCATAATGATGAAATAAGGTAGATAGAGTTGAAAGGATGGGTAGAGATAGAAGAAGAAGTGGGAATTTATGTGAGTAAAAGAGAATTTTGGAGAAAATAATAGAAAAAGGAGAAAAAGGGAGAAATTTTGGGAGAACTTGAGTGAAAAATGATGGAAAAAAGAAAGGTTGAGAGGCGTGTTAATGGAGAATTTTAGAGAGAGAACGAGGGAGGCGCAAGAGAGTGTATCGAGTAAGAGAAGAAAATGAAAGGTTGAAGAAGGGGTACCGCGATCAAAACCCTTGACCGCAGCCCGCAACAGCTCAGCACGGACCGTGGTGAGCACCATGGACTGTCTGTGGTGCCTGCTGCCAAAGCAATTCTTCCAATTTTTATTTTTTTTTGGGAAACTATTAGCATTACGTCCGTGGGAACTACCACCCCCAGACCATGGCAATGACTGGCTACTAACCTTGATGTTTCTTTCTCGTTTTTTGTCCTTTTTTTTGTTTTCTTCTTTCTTTTTTCTTTTTTATTTCTTGTTTCCTTATAAATGAAAACACCCTAGAATCTATATACATCAGGAAAAGAAAACAGGAAAATGTCTGGGTTGCCTCCTAAGAAACGCTCTTTTAGAGTCAAGAGCTCGACCTTTTCCCTATGCTTACACGAGATCAGTTAGAGTATGGACACTGGCTTTCTTGATGGGCTCCCCCACTAAAAAAGGTTTGAGTTGCTGCCTGTTGACCTTGTGTAACATCCCCAATTAAACATATTTCACTGTTTGTATTTTTCTTCATAAATTCCTCAATTATAACTAATAAACCCAATGACTGGGGTGTTACCGCCGTCCAAAGGACAAGGCTTGTAATATGAGTAACGCCCCCAATCCCAAGGCCAGGAGTGTTTAGCGTTATCTTTAAATCCTGGGACGAAACGGACAGAGTTTTCCCTAAAAACTGACCGTTTCCCAGGCTTAAAGCCTTACATTGAATTCCCTGCAATTCAACGCAATAATAAAATCAACTCAACAGCTACCCGTCGGAGTTCATGGCTCTATGGACCACCCGCCCGGAGCATATCAACCAGCGCAGTTAATACTAAAATGATGGTACGACTCTACGGATCACACGTCCAGGGTGTTGGGGTTACATTCCAATTATAAACAACCATACTGAGCGACTTGACATGATATGCAATACATGCACACGAGGACTTAAATTACATAGAAATGAACAGTCACATTATACTACACTTCGCAGCTCACATGCAGGCACGTCGCTTTATTCCTTGGACAGCAATAACTCCATTTTGGCTTACTTGGGCCGACCTGTACTGGCTAATTCAGAAACTTGGGGGCACAATAACAGATGAAAGTGAGCAATAAACATGCAGTGGGTAACCCCCCTAAACATAATGTTTTCAATACAATAATAACTTACGACCGTCGTTTGTCAGTTCTCCTTTTTGAAGAGTTCACCTTAGAACAGCCGTACCCTAAACTTACCAAAAGAAATTCATATGAACTCATAAACTCGATGAAAAGAAAGGGGTTTAACCCCTAAGCACCACTGGCTGGGATTTCTGTTGTGCAAACGTTGTATGTTATTCAACAATAGCTAAAACTTAATACGTAAAGCTCAGTGCGTTACAGCTTATTCCTGATCATATAATTTATGCCGTATGCAATCATTAAACTTCATTGAAGATGCGAGCAGGCAATAGGCGTTATGGGCTTAGCAATTACATTACAGCAACCAACATGTTCCATGCGAGACAACCTCTACACTGAAGACTACCTCTACACTGAAGACTTTACTATACTACTCAGTAGCTGGTCAAGTGCACGAATAGGTGCATGTGAGAAAACATGGAAACTACTTACTAATAAGGTAGCACAATAACCTTTGAACTTCACGTTCGTGTTTCTTAAAGTGACACATTTTATAAACCTTCATAGATTCAGAGAGTCTCCTTTTTCCTATAGTTTCACTTCTGTAGATTATTGAAGGCATTACCGCCGTTCCGGAATGGAATAAGGCTATCTGATTTACTAACCTCTGGAATCATCTAAAATAAATCTGTACATGTATAGGAATGTTTATCATTGTGAGCGTTACTTAGTTGGCGATCAGTAACGTCCATTGTTTTGCTGTTTTCTGGTGTCGCAGGAGGATGTCTATTCAATTCTCCCCATTCCTTAAACAGAAAACAGAAAACATAAAACATTGGAATGGTGAGTCGACGCTCAATACGTACATTCCCATGCCGTAAAATAAGTTTTATGTGAAATTAGTTGGGCCGGCCGCATCCCAAACATTTTGCTTTGCAAACAGGAGAGAGAGAATGAAGAATTGAAATCGATTTGCTGTTTATTATCTGAAAGTGAACCCCTTGGTCGATGTACATCTTGAAACGATCATACTTTGGGTGCTCACCCCCCAGGCCGATCGAGAAGCCTGAGTTGACGCCGCGCGCGGGTATATTGGTCGGCATAAGCCTTGATAGTTGATGAGCAAATGAGGCCGCGCGCGGGTATATTGGTCGGCATAAGCCTTGATAGTTGATGGGCATAAGCCCTGATGATAATTGGCGGGGCCACTTGTTTATGTGACAAGACATTGCAAAATTGATTCATTAAATGAATCTTGTATTAATGTTTTTCATTGCTGAGAGATATGCGAGTTTTCGAAAAACATAGGCAATGTACGTACCTGGTCTTTGAGATTCTCTCTCCTTTACCCTTAGGTCGCTATTAATTGAGGAGGTTTTGCAATGTATGGTTTTGATTCTACTGCCTATTGTCAGAACTATAGGATATGTGGGCATTAAACTGGCTATCTATTGTTAGAGTTATAACCCAATGAACTTGAATCTCCTGTCTACCAGCAGAACTAGGAAACATTGAGTTTTAAAGCTGCTGCTTAATGGCAAAGCTATGGAAACATTGAGCTTTTGGTGTCTGCCTATTGGCAGAGCTATGAAAACACTGAGCTTTTGGTACCTGCCTACTGGCAGAGCTATGAAATCACTGAGCTTTTGGTGCCTGTCTGCTGGTAGGACAATGAAACTCACGTGGGGGCTCACATAGCACATTAATGCAATAGATAAAGCAATTCCCACACTCACTTTGCAATCTATACGATTCCAGGCTTCAATCATTTAATTCATCATTGACATCCATACCCTCATCGTTTCTAACTAGTCAATATAAACCATATATGTACAGATTCAATAAGCTTCTGTTCAGTTTACTACACAATTTCCTCTACTTGAATTATAAATATTCCTATGCATCTAAACGATAAATACCCTATGCATTTAAATGATAATTAACGTTAAAACATGTAATTAATATAAAAAGTCTGAATTACATATAAACCTTCATAATTATATTTACGTATAAATCAATAGATTTTAGAGAATCAGTAAACCACGTATAATTCAATAGGCTTGATATACTCAATGAACCTTTTGTATTTGCTAACGATAATGCTCAATAACGTGCTATGATTGATAATTTTTATATAATCGATGAGCGTATACATAATTGCTAAATTTCATATGATCAATAGACTATATCTGGTCACTGAATTGCCCTTACCTGAGCAAACAGCACCATTCAGCGGTGCGTTATAACAAGCGTACATATAGCCACGTGTGTCCATAAACGACAACACTTTATTCAGTAAATCAAACATAATTGGATTCTAGACATATACAATGCATTTCGAAGTAACTTTCCTAAGCATGAATGTACTAAAAAGAGGTTCGAATGAAAACTAAACATAGTTTAATAGCTTCGCATTTCATTTGTGTACTTGCATTAGCTAGTTTAGCTCGAATCGAACCTAAACATGTTTAACTAACTTCGAAATGAATTCCTTTAACATGCATTAGCTAATCTACTTGATTCGAAGCTAAACATATTTCATTAACCTCGAAATTAGCTCATTTGCATGCATTGGTTAATTAACTCGAATGGAGGCGATACACGTTAAAAAGGACTTCGTTTTTAACGCTTTTAATCCTTTAAATAACTTGAATCGATGCTAAACAAGTTACACTAACTTCGTATTAACATATCAAGCATGATTTACATTCATTGATTCGAATCGACGCTAAACACAGTTAAATTACTAAATGAATGGGTTGTTGTAAAAATTGAATAATTCTCATATAACCGATTATAATTCGATAACTATATATATACAATCGAATTCATTTCACATAATCGATAAACGATATATGTAATGGGTAACTTGTTCAATGAGCTCAATATGTACACTAGGCATAAATTATCAGTTCTAATTCAACTCGAATAAACTATAATCGATAAACTTGCATCGAATTTGAAGATAACTAGGAGGAAGAGGAACCTCACCTTGTGGTAGAATTCGAACTCCCGAAGCCCGAAACCACCGCTACTGTTCACGCGAAACCCTAACTGGCGCTGTTTCTCTCTGTGTTCTCTCCCCCTTTTTTTGCTGTTTTGCCGACGACAGGTGGCCAGCCGGACTCGAGCCCACCAGAGGAGCTTCGCTGTCGAGTCTCGCCGGCGTGACAGCCAAGGTCGCAGCTCCACTCTCTCTCCCGCTGCTCGGTTACGCGTGGTAGACTCAGGTTGTGGGCGCGGGGTGACCTCACCGGTGCGACGGTGACCAAGCGCCGACCCTCTGCCGGTCGGCTGGCACCCTCTCTCGGCTCTGGGTTGCTGGGCTCGGGGGTCTTCGAATCCCCCTCCCCCTCCCTCGCGATCTGTTGTCCCCCTTTTGCCGAGAAGGGGCTTCGACCCTTTTAATTATTTTTTTTTTCTTTTCTTTTGTTCTTGCTACTAACTGCTAATAACACCAGCCCACTGTACCATAAATCAAATTTCCGACCTCTAACATCTTAAACCGTAATCATTAATATAATCGTAGGTAATTATTCACCTTTTGATTATATTAAGGTTCGGTTCGATAAATTACATGATGATTCCCTAGATTCGACACTCTAGTCGTATTCAGGAACCTGCTCACTATAGTGCCCGAAAATAAAATGATAGTAATCACATTCTTTTCAATAAAATCAGCACTCAAGCAAACTACATCAATAGTGTTTCAATTTATCGAAATAACCAAATACGATTTTAGAACGATATCAATAGGCGAAATCGGCTACCGAAGGGGATAAAAATCCTGGGTGTTACACCTTGAATGCATCTATAGACTCACTCCACACCTCTATTGCTCCATGAGGAAAGACCTTGGTGACTTCAAATGGCCCTGACCACTGCGATCTTAGCTTCCCTGGGAATAACCGTTACTTGGAGTTAAGCAAGAGAACCATATCACCTTCCTCAAACGGTTTCTTCATAATGTGCTTATCATGCCATCGTTTGGTCTGTTCTTTGCAGATCTTGGAATTCTCATATGCTTCCAACCTCAGTTCATCAAGCTCCCTCAATTGCAACATCTGCTTTTTGCCGGTTGCTTTAAAATTAAAATTGAGTGCCCTGACAGCCCAATACATCTTATGTTCCAACTCAACTAATAAATGACAAAACTTTTCGAACACTAACCAGTATGGTGTAGTGCCTAAAGGAGTCTTATAGGCGGTCCGGTATGCCCAAAGAGCATAATTCAGCTTTAAAGAGTAGTCCTTGTAGGACTAATCAATTGTCTTTTCTAAGATACTCTTTAATTCATAGTTAGAGAGCTTAACTTGGGTGCTAGTTTAGGGATGATAAGGTGTAGAAATCATATGAAAAATTCCATACCTCTTCAAGAGAGAAACCAAGGACTTGTTGTAAAAATGAGTCCTATTATCACACAAGAGAGCCCTTAGTGTGCTAAACTGGGTCAAAATATGCTTCTTTAGGAACTTGATTACTACCTTGAAGTTATTGGTAGGAGTGGCAATGGCTTCCAACTTTGAAATATAGTTAACTGCCACTAGGATATAGAGATTGTTCTAAGATGGAGGGAACAGACATTGAAGTCAATTTCCACAACATCAAAGAGTTCCACTTTAAGAATCGCACTTTGAGACATCTCACGCCGCTTGGAAATATTCCCCGTTTGATCGATCATATGTAAGCACATAGTTCCTTGCATCCTTGAAAAAAGTGGGCCAATAAAAGCCCTCTTGAAGAACTTTGGCAATTATCTTGTTCGACCAAAGTGTTCGCCATATGCTGAAACATGGTAATCGTGAAGGACACTAGCGACCTCATTTTTCAGCAAACACCGTCGATAGATACCACCTCTGCATAGCTTGGAATGCAAAGTTTCCTCCACATATAATACTTAGCCTCGACTAAGAACCTTTTCTTTTATGAGTAAGTCAACCCGGGGAGGCAACACTCCACATACTTTATAGTTCACTTAATTAGGATACCATGGAGTAGCTTGTTGGGAAATGGCATGTAGTTGTTCATCCGAAAAGGAATCATCAATAGGGAGCTCCTCACTAGGAGTGGCCTCAAGGCCCAAGGGGGACAACTGATCGGCAACCACATTCATTAGCCCGACTTTGTCTCGAATCTCCAAATCAAAATTTTGGAGGAGGAGAAACCACCAATTGAGGCGTGGCTTAGAATCGGACTTCTTCATTAGGTGCTTCAATGGTGCATGATCGGTGAATACTATAGCCTTGGAATTGATCAAGTATTACCGGAATTTCTCCAAGGCAAATGCAACTGCTAGGAACTCCTTCTCCATGGTGGCATAATTCACTTGAGCCTCATCAAGAGTTCAACTCGTGTAATAAATGGCATATGGCTTGTTTTCCTTCCTTTGTCTTAAAACTACTCCCAATGCAAAATTGTTTGCGTCACACATCACTTCAAAAGGGAGCCACCAATCCGGGGGCTTGCATCACCGGCGCAAAAATTAGTGCTTCTTTAACCTGAGAAAAGCACTCAAACACTCATCATTAAAATCAAAAGGCACATCCTTGACAAGCAATTGGGTGATAGCCTTGCAATTTTTGAAAAATCTTTAATGAACCGCCGGTAGACACCAATGTGTCCAAGAAAACTTCTCACACCCTTAACCGAAGTCAATGGTGATAATTTCTCAATCACCCCACCTTTAGTTTGCCAACCTCAATACCTTTATTAGACATAATTTGCCCTAGGACAACCCCTCTTACACCATAAAACGGCACTTCGCCTAATTCAAGATCAAATTTGTATCTTTACATCTTTGCAAAACTTGGGACAAATTATACAAGCAATTATCAAAAGATGTTCCATACATAGAAAAGTCATCCATGAACACCTCCATAATGTCCTTAATAAAATTAGAGAAAGTGACCATCATGTAACGTTAAAAGGTGGCCAGGGCATTTGTACAACCCAATGGATATCCTCCTATATACATATATCCCATATGGACAAGTAAATGTGGTCTTTTCTTGGTCACTAGGGAGAATGAGGATTTGGAAAAACCCTATATACCCATCTATGTAGCAAAAATAGAAATTCTTAGCCAATCTCTCAAGCATTTGGTCAATGAAGGGAAGGGGAAAATGGTCCTTATGGCAGCTCTGTTTAACTTCTTATAGTCAATGCACAAACACAACTTGTGACTGTCCTAGTGGAAATTAATCCATTATTCTCATTTTTTACAACCGTTATCCCTCCTTTCTTAGGCACAACATGGACTTAGCTTACCTATTTATTATCAGAGATAGGGTAGATAAAGTCAGCCTTAAGCAATTTCATAATTTCCTTCTTAACCATCTCATTCATGTTAGGATTTAACCTCCTTTGGTGCTCAATTGAGCGTTTATGGTCTTCTTCCATCAAAATGCGATGCATGCATACAAAAGGGTGAATTCTTTTTAAGTCATCTGTAGTATGTCCTATGGCTTTACGACGAAATCTAGGCACTCTAAGTAATGAATCAATTTGTGATGTACTCAGATTAGCATTAACAATCACAGGATAGGCAGAGTTCGGGACAACAAATTCATACCTCAAAGATGAAGGGAAGGGTTTCAATTCTACCTCGAGGATATGCTTCTCATTAGACGAGGACATATCATCACTCACGAGCTCTTCCACTCTTGCAAGGAAAGGTGGGATTTGTGGAAAGACTTTTAAGGAGTGAGCACACATGGCAACTTCGGCATTCTTATCCTTAGAAGTACTATCATGTAACATACAATGCTCAAGAGGGTTAGTAAGAATATAGTTAGTGACTTCATCCCTTACCAAAGTATCAATCACATCAATTCTATGTCATTCATCAAAAATAGAAGGGAATTTAGAAGCCTTAAACAAATTAAACTCCATATGATCACCCCCTATATCAACGGACAATTTATCATTCCTTACATCAATACAGCACCTAGCGGTGGCCAACAAAGGCTTCCCAAGAATGATCAGGGTGCACATATCCTCTTTCGCCTTAAGGATTACGAAGTCAACTAATACATATAAATCTCCTACCTTAATGAGGATGTCTTCTAAAACACCTGCAGGTGTTTCACAGAGCGATCTGTCGATTGTAGGAAGATGGTGGTGGGTCTTATTTCTCCAAAATCAAGCTTCTTACAGATAGAAAGGGGCATCAAACTCACACTTGAGCTCAAATCAAATAAAGAACGATCCACACAGACATTCCCTATCAAGCAAGAGATGGAGAAACTACTGGGATCCTTAAGCTTAGCAGAAGCTTATTTTATATCGCGACACTACATTCTTCAGTTAAGGCTACAGCCTCATGCTCTTCTAGTTTTCCTTTATTGGAGAAAAGCTCCTCAAAAATTTAGCATAAGAAAGCATTTGAGACGAAGCATCGATGAATGGAATATTAATATAAAGCTTCTTTAAGGCCTCTAAAAACTTCCCAAATTGCTGATGAAGCTTAGCCTTAGCCATTCTTTGAGGGAAAGGCAAAGGTTGAGTGTAGGGTGTTGGGGAAGTGTGTTTGGGTTCCTTAGAAACCTCATTAGTATCCTTCACGACATCATCATGCACATCACTAGAGGGACTGGACATTTCTTTCTCAACAACATTCTCATCATCATGCAAATTCACATTATCACAAATCCCTTTAGGCCCCTCAAGTTGTCCCCCCCCCCCTTTAAGATCATAGCATTACAACACTTCCTAGAGTTAGGTTCAGGATTACTAGGGAGTCGACCGGGAGTGTAGGTGAAAAGCTAGCTTGTTGAGCAATTTGGACTTCAAACATCTTTCTATGAGTAGTTAGCACATCAACCTTAGAGGCTAATTGCTTGATGTACTCATCTTGTTTTTGTTGCGCTATAAGCATGCTCTCCATCATTGCCTCTAAGTTAGACTTTTGTGAAGCTTGTTAGGAAAAGGGTGGTAAAACCTAGGGGGTGGCCTGGCATTCACTTGTGGCATGTTAGGAGCGTTAGACCTATGTGAGAAATTTGGATGATTCCTCCAACCCAAATTGTAGATGTTAGAATAAAGATCATTGGTCGGTCTCAGATTGTAGTTGATATAGTTGGCTTGGTCACTAATATCTTAGGCAAATGGACTCCCAACTTGGCAATTTACAGTCAAATGATTAACAAAACCACAAATTTCACATGGGGAAGGGCACTTGAATTTACAATATTAACATTCAAACGATTCAATCCTTAAGACATAGCATCTACCATAGTAGAAAGTAAAGGCCTCTTTCATTAGACCATTGGAAATTATTGAGTGTCATCTCCTTAATCAAATTATAGGCTTGATCCTTTGTTTTATTCATCAAGTTGCCACCTGCTACTACATCTGTGGTAGATTGCATGGGTTGAGTAACTCTATTATAGAAAGTTTGCACGATCATCCATTTTTTAAGCCCATGATGAAGATACAAATGCAATAAGTCCTTGCATCGCTCCCGTCCTTCTTAAAGCATCTAATCGTCTATGTGAGCAAAGGTATTAATTTGGTTTCTCAAACTTGTCATCTTACTAAGTGGGAAGAATTTGGCAAGAAAGGCCCTTATAAGCTCATCCCAAGTAGTGATGGGCTCGAGGGCAATGAATGGAGCCACGCACGTGTCTTATCCCTTAATGAAAAGGGAAATAGGCGAAGATGGACCATTTTGCTTCAACATGTCGTACACCTCCAAAAAGACCGAGAGGTGAAGATTAGGGTCTCCATTTGGGCACCTCCAAACTGCAATTGTTAAGCCATAGAGATTAGTCATGGTGTGAGCTCAAAATTATGAGCTTTCACATTCGGTCGGGCAATACTAGAAGTGATGCCTTCGACTGACGGGGTAACGAAATCCTGGAGTGTCCTTCTTCGATCTCCATCGGCCATTATATGAGTAGTATTGCGGGCCTTGCGCCTTTGCTCTTATAGCCTTTACTTCTTTCTCCTTAAACAAATAGTCTTTTTAATCACGGGATCAGCTTCGCACGGAAATGGACTTCGCATAAAAGGAAAAAATCTCCCGCAAGCAACGACACAAACACTACCAAAGCAATCAAAAAGGTAAAAGGTAGAAGAAAAGAAAAGTGCTTAGTCAATTATTTAGGATTTACTCAATAGTTGATAAATTTTGGTCCCCAAAAACGGGCCAAAAACTTGACATAACTCGCAAGCACACGGGTGTTGTAGTCTAGATAAAATATCATCCTCTAGGACCAATGGAATCTATTGAGTCTTGTCCTACCAAAAATGCTAAGCGAACAATTTTAGCAGGTTGTTTTAACTATGCTAATTAGCTATTCAGGAATTCATTCGAGGTAAAGCGTCTAGGGATTTGTCTTGCCAAATGAAGGAGTTGAATCTTTGGATTTAACATGTACTCTTCTCTAGTGTGGATGATTCAAAGAAATAGCAATCTAACTTAACTCAATCTTTTGTTTTGAAATAAACTGAATTACCTACACTAATCATATTATCATTCTTTCAAATGTTCGCGCTTTGGTCTAAGTTATGGATTTTGATTGCTAGAGTCTCCTCTCAACTTGCAGTTCCCTTTTTAAGGATTACTGTGCCAGTTTTGTCTTGTTGGTCTAATAGTGAATTTCTCATTTCGGTACTTCACTCCACTATCTAACATATGTAAGCAAATCTGGCCAAAACTTACTCACATCAATACAATCTCAAGATAGAATAAAACCATTCCAAGATGGAATGAGCACAAGAAATAGAAATTAAAGGTTCAACATCAATACATTGGCAAACCAATTACTAGATTGAATTAAACTACTCACTCATGATTAAACAAAACAACATCTAAATCAAATGAACGAGGGTTCAAGAAAAGACAAAAGAAAGAGGAAGCTTAGCAACAATGGAGGTTCTTAAATGATTTTTCGACCTTCAAAGATTCAATTGCCAATTCCTTTTTTCAAATCTTCTTTCACTTCAAAAGAAAACTAGGAAAAATCCTACACTAATTAGAGATGAGTGTTATACATTGTTTTGATTGAGATAGAGAGGGGGAAGGGAGGGGAAGAGAGGAGAAGGTAATGGAGTTGAAGGGAAGGAAAGGAAGGTGATTTGTACTCACCTTGTTTGGATATATCGTAAGAGGAGATGGAGGAAAGGGGGGAGAAATACTAAAAGTCTTTCATTCCCCTTCTTTCCCCCTCATTTTGGGGGTGAATAAAAATGAGGGGAATGGGATGGGAATGAGGGTGAAATGTTCCCCCCGGCTCCCCTTCCTTCCCCCTTCAAATATACAAACTCAAGCCTTCTTAGCCACACAATCGAGGGAAAGCAAAGAAGCTCACTATTACTAGCTTACCAAGGACCATGGCAGCCACCATGGTCGGATCGTGGTCATCTCTTGCCATGACGTCGTCCTTCTTTCTTTGCTGCATGGGAATGCTATCAAATGACCCTAAAATAGTGCACATTCTCGGCAATTATCACCATCTAAAATATCAACAGGCCTCCATTCTCTTTTGATGAAAGAATCTTGAGGAAGTCTTACTTCCCCACAAGCAGGATGAGCTTTTCTTATGCTCATAATTTTCTTCAAAACACAACTAAGGAAATAATGAGAGAGTAGAAGCTAAGAATACACACTTGAGAGCAAGAGAAGTGGATGGTGTGAATTATGCAAAGGAGATGAGCCTATTTGTAGAAAAAGAAGGCAAACCAAGGGACGTGCATATCAAGCGGGTTCCACCTAAAGATGCCTTGCCAAACAATAAGAATCCAAGGAACTAAAAAGCAAGAAAAAGCAAGCAAAGAAAAGAAGAGGGCCACGCCTAGGGAACCAACTGGCATCTCTGTCAAGGGGAACAATACAAAGTTCAAAGCATCCAATGAGTTAGAAGCAAAGAATAAAAAAACAAAAAAAGCAGTTATACTACAGATCATCCAGTACCTATCATCATGCATGTCAACTTTGGACAAGAATCTTGCAAAGAAAAGAACAAAAGACATGGCCTAAAAGGCCCGTCCGTGCCTTAAAGAGGGACATACACATGCAAAGACTAGTGAAAAGAGCAAAGAAACAAAGAAAAAGAAGAAGGGATGGCCAAGTGTGAGTGTCGGCCGGTTCTTTGTGCAAATTGGGGCCATAAGCATGCATCAAAACACCTGGTAATTAGATTATCAAACTGAAGAACCATCAGCACCTAAATCGCACGATGATCAAAGGTTATTAGTGCATAAACCGAATGATGATCGAAGAAGTAGCCGAAGGATTATTAGTATGTAAATCGCATGATGACCAAAGAATTATCATTGCGTAAAACGGACGATGATCAAACAGGTAGCTAAAGTATTATCAGTACGTAAATCGCAGGACGATCAAAGAATTATCATTGTGTAAATCATACGATGATCGAAGAAGTAGCCGAAGGATTATTAGTACATAGATAGCACAATGATAAAATGATAATCAGTCTGTAAATCGGACAATAATCGAAGGATTTTGAAGCATTATCAAGACGTAAAACGCACGATGATCAAAGAATTATCGGTGCGTAAACCGAACGATAGCCCAAGAATTATTAGTACATAAATCGCATGATGATCGCAGCATTATTAATGTGCAAATGGGACGATAATTGAAGGATTGTGAAGGATTATCACTACGTAAACCAAACGATGAATGAAGGATTATCAGTGTGTAAATCGGACGATGATCGAAGAATTATCGATTGGATGACAGATCACTAGACCAGCAGCAAAGGTCCGCTACTCCAGCGATAAGGGGGAAGAATCAATCAGGCTCGCTAGACCAGCAGCAAAGGTCCACTAATCCGGCGAAAGGATAAAATTATCTACTTCAAAATGAAAGAAAGCAAGGCGTCAAACCTTCAGATCCAACAGCAGTCGAGGTTCAGACACTTCGACAAGGATGGATAGGTGCCGAGACTTCAAGACTTCCAAGTCAAGGCAAAATTTTAAGGACTTACTTTGACATTCGCCTTACTCAAGCTTGTTCAAAGTGGGGGCTAATTGAAGACACCTAAAAATGGCAGTCGAATTTTTGATTGACCGATGATGAGGAAATTAACCCAATTGTGAACCCAGAGGCCCAATGAGGTGTTTAGTCAAAATAAAATGGCAAAACAAAATAATGATGATAGTCCAATTAGTGGAGAGGTGGCTCGAGTTAGCAAGGCGCGTTGGGCTTAGGAGCTAGTTAGTTTACCATGGTAGAAAGCCGGTCAATTTTCCCTTTTCTTTGGCTCCTATTTTTCCCAAGTTGAAGTCCAACTCAGTTATTACTGCTAATTCCACAGGAGCGCCTAGTTAAAGGCAGATTCCTTATAACATTAAAAAAGCCATTAAGTCTAATATGATCAGGAGTCGGCATTCTTTTCCTAGGCGAAGTCCATGTAATAATCACCTATAAAAGAGGGGTACCTTAAACAGGGGGGAAAAAAGAGAAAAAAAGAGGAAATGAGCAATCAATCAATCAGTGAGAAACAAGTCAATTTGTGAGATTAGAGCTGCTAAGAGATCACTTGAGAGATAGTGAAGAAATTATTGTTAGTGGACTACAATCTCAAGTCTTCATCTAAGATTAGCACCATAATTACTCTGGTGAGTTCCCTAGGTAATCAGGTGGATTGACCGGAGGGCAAAATTTTCATCTTTCTCCCGTTTTCTCTTTTCAGGCTTATTGAGTTCTTATAAGTCCATAAAGATGTAATCTTTTAGGTAGTTACTTATCTTTGCATTGGACTAAAGATTGTACCTTTTGCATGATTTTATATAAAATATTACTTTTGTTTGCATGATTGTCTATTAGCGTAATTAAACTTTTAGATTCCCATGTTGAATAATAAAGGCCGTCAGTGATGATGGGCAGTGATGTGATGCACACCATTGCATCATCGTACCTTCACCCCAGAATTTGAATCCTCGGTTTGAGACTAAGGAGTCAAGATGAGTCCCCACATCAGGGATTATGCGAGGGCCTTTCAAAAATCTTTTTGAAGTTGAACTGATTCATCCCTTTGGTGTTCCTTCAATTGTCCCTATCAGTATGATTCAATTCAAAAAAAGACTTGGTTTGTAAGTTTTCTTAAAAACTCATTGGTGACTCTATTAAATTGTATAATCGTAATTATTTGTATTCTTTCTTATTTTCTACTCCTTCTCTGATTTCTATACTTAGCATAATGATACTTATCCTAGACAAGAAGATTGTCTGGACTAGAAAAAAGGGTCCTAATCTGACCCAAGAACCGGCCGGTTCCTGGACCAGGTAGGAAACCTGGTTCCTGGATCAGGCAGTCATCACTGCCCTAGATCAGGACCAGGAAAAACTGGGCCTAAGTTTTGTCTAGGAACCGGTCGGTTTCTGGGTTAAAATCAAGAACCAGCTTCCTAGTTCAATCCATTATTTTTGCCTTTTTTTTAAGAAAACAAAAAAAAGGGAATAACAGCTAGCTCTCTTTTTCGGAAAAAGATAATCAAAATCAAAAATAAAACACCCCAGCAAAAGAGCAGTCAAACCATTCGTGGGGGATCACACCCTCGGGATGGTGGATCCTTACATGATGCACATAGAAGCAAGTTACGAAGTGCATTACCTCATTTATCCCCGGCGAATACAGAGCCCTGGATAGTATTGGGGGATTTTAACAATATTTGGTGTGAAGATGACAGGTTGGACGGGCTACCAATATCACCAAATGACTATTTCGACTTTCATGAGTGCATGGAAACTAGTGGACTGCTAGAAGTGAAGTGGATAGGGTAATACTTAATCTGGTGCAGTAATCATGTTCATGAAACTAGAATTTACTCTAGAACTAACAAGGCATTTGGTAATGAGGCATGGATTGATGTGTATGGACTAAATCCTGTACGTTTCTTAACACAAGACATTTTTGGTCAACCCTATATTGGTGCAACTTGACTCTCCCAAGTATAGGAGAAGAGGGAAATTTACTTATTTTAATATGTGGAGCTCTTCAAGAAACTTTGAAGATATTGTCGCTTAGAGTTGGAAAGCATATTCCAGGTTGTAGAATGTTTCAAAAGTCATGAAGAAGCTACAAATGCTACAGCATCATTTCAGGCAGTTAAACCTTGCAACACTGTCAGGAAGCCTTACAGCAAAACCCTCTTAATATAGATCTTCGACACAAAGAAAGAGAGGCTGTACTTGCTTTGAAGCTCAAACATGCAACAGAACTCTCTTTACAACTGCAGAAAAGCAAGGCCGACTGGGTAGTCCATGGTGATCAAAACACCACACTATTCTATTCTTCTCTAAAGAAAAGGAAATAAAAACACAGTAATTTTGTGAAGGATAGCAATGGTGGCTGAATTTGAGGAAATTAAGGAGATTTTCCTTTGACTTCTTTAAATCAATACTAGGACAGAAAATAGAGACTCTGTAGAAATTGATTCAGCAGTAGCGGCAATGGAAAACACTTTAAATGTTGAGCAACAATTACACTTGATCTAGCTGTTACCTGCTTGTGAAAAGAGCTATGTTTGCTATTGACAAAAATAAGAGTTCGGGTCCCGATGGATTTAGAAGTGGATTCTTCAAGGATGCTTGGCACATTGTTGGAGAAGATATCACTCAGGCAATATTAACATTTTTTAATAATGGCATGTTACTTTTAAGCAAGTAAATGCCATTATTATATCCTTGATTCCCAAAGAAGCACATCTTATGACTGTAGCTGATTATAGGCTCATAGCATGATGTAACTTGATCTTCAAGGGTATAGCAAAAATGTTACGTGACAGATTAGCCGCGGTGCTGCCAATACTACTAGTTAGTGACAACCAAAGTGCTTTTATAAAAGGGAGGAATATTATGAAGAATGTGCATATTAGCCAAGACCTTACCCATTTATATAAAAGTAAGAATGCTTCGCCAAGAGTCTTGTTGAAAGTAGACCTTCAGAGAGCATATTGTGTCCTAGAAAAGCTTACAGCAATACTTACGGCATATAAATTCCCTCCAAAATTTTCTGGCTGGCATGAAATCTGTGACAACTACAAATTTCTCAATCATTCTGAATGGAGAAGTCTTTGGTTCTTTTAAGGGTGCAAGGGGCATCGTGCAAGGTGATCCGTTATCTCCATTACTGTTTGTACTAGTAATGGAGCATCTGACAAGATCATTGCATTAGCAAGCACATCAGCCGGGGTTCAAATATCACCCATTGTGCAGGAAGCTCCATTTGGTTAACCTCTGCTTTGCGGATGACCTTATGATATTTCGTAGGCGTGACCTGAGGTCAATCAACCTTATGATCGATGGTTTTGAGCACTTCTCAAAAGTCACAGGCTTCGTGGCAAATAGAGCAAAGTCCCAAGTGTACATAAATGTTGTCCCACGGGCTACAAAGGAGGAAATAATTGCAAAAATAGGCTTCTATCAAGGTGTGTTCCCAATCAAATATTTGGGGATGCCCCTCTCTCCTAGAGCTGTAAAACGGGTCGGAACCGGTCGAGCCATTTAATAAACGGGTCAATTTCGTGTCGGCCTTGAAAATAGCTTAGATTTGCTCAAAACTAAAAAATAACAAGTTTCCACACTAAACGGAATCATGTCGACTTCGGGTCGAAATTGGTTCGGTTCGTGTCGGGTTCGTGTTTCTCTCAGTAAATTCAGGTCGGGTTCGGGTCGGATTATCGCGTCGGGTCAGACTTTTATAGCCCTACTCTCTCCTATAAAATGGATTGTATCTAACTGTCAACAGATAGTTGAAAAGGTAAGAGCTAGACTACAAATCATTGCTACAAGACATTTTTCCTATGCAGCCAACGTTCAGATCATCAGCACTTTGTTGTTCTCTATTATGTCATACTGGTCTAGTATACCTATGGTTCCCCAAGTTGTTCTTAAGCAAGAGGGACAGCTATGTAGGAGATTCCTTTGGGGAGATGGGGATAGGAAAGCTGTTGTTTTGGTAGCTTGGGACAAAGTCTGCCTTAGTAGAAAGGAAGGAGGATTGAATATAAAGAATTGCTCAGTCTAGAACATAGCTGCTGTTGGCAAATTAGTGTGGGCTATCACCACAAAAGCAGATTCTCCATGGGTGAAATGGGTTCATGAAATATATTTAAGAGGCAAAATTTTCTGGGACTACACTTCCAATCAAGGGCCATGCTGGTATTGGATGAGACCGAACTTAAAGAAATGTTTAGGACTGGATATGAGGACAGCAAAGGGAAAAATGCAGTCTCAGGGGCATACAACATAAAATCAGGTTATGAGTGGCTCCAAGGAAGAAAACCCCTATTCAAATACTGGAGAATTGCTTGGTCTCCAGTTTCAGTTCCTAATCATAACTACATACTCCGACTGGTGCTCCACGATAGACTTTTGACAAGAGAAAGACTCAGGAAAACAGGTGTAGCAATGACTGATATATCCTGCAATCTATGCTCTACAGGAGCTGACAGCATCAATCACCTATTTTTTCAGTGTAGACTCAGCCATCAGCTCTTGCAAACTGCATGTCAATGGTTTAAGATACCACTCTATGGAATTGGCAACAGCATTACTTAAAGCGAGAGGATCAAGGATCAAAAAGGGGGTTAGCTGCGCAGTTTATGCAAAAACAGCTTATCATGTTTGGAGGGAATGATGCAGCAGGATATTTGATCCAAAACTCAGCAAAAATCTGTCATTAGTCAAAGCATCAGGTTGCAGATCATTACTGGACTATGAATGCTTAATAGGAAGATCTCAGCAAGGGATCAAGAGTGGATAGCACAATTAATTTGATAAACTCGTCAGCCCTAAGTGGATTAGGCTGTGATCTTTTTTTGGTTTGACTATGTACGTACCACTCTGTACAGTAATGTTGCTTCAATGGAAATTCTTTCATTTCCTCATCCAAAAAAAAAAAAAAAAAAAAAAAGCTTGCTTATGATCAATTATACTGTGTTACACAATGAAACCTCCCCATACAAAAAAAAACATTATCGCCAAGTACAGGGCATATAAAATATACGCCCCAATTCTAAATTCATAACTGAAAAACAAAGGCACAAGTCACTTATATAGTATAATTTTAATTGTACAGGTTTTATTTTGAAAATTTAGGTTATGCACCTTAATTTATACAAATTTCAGATTACAGCCTTATAGGCCTTAATGTATCTAGATTTACAATCTTAATCCGAATACTTTGTTTCTATATCTTTAAATCTTCACATGGCTCCAAATTTAAATGAAACAAAATTAAGCAGAAGATTCAAACAAAAAGAACAGAACCTCAGCTTATCTGTTCGATAATGAACTTGGGACTTCCGTATCCTCTAAAATTCAGTATTAGGAAAAACACAAAAATATTTCATCACATATAATAACACCCTATTGAAATATCAATGTATGTTTGGACATCACCTGCTACACCTACATCACTTGAAGCAATTAACTTCAAACAAGAAACCCCTTCTTGTATACTGTCATTCAATCTTCACTTTATGCAGATCATCCCCATCCCGAAGGGGCGTGAGTATGGTATCTGCCAAACATCATAGTATAACCCACTGCTTCATGTCACTATGCCTAAACTAGATCTGTGCCAATTATCAGTTCTCCTAGGGATCCAAAAGGCCTCCACTGAACAGCAACTCTGAAGTATAACAATATAATTACACAGATACACACATTAAGACTGATCTATCTTTTCCAAAAATACATGCAAAAACTTTATCAAATCTCACTTTTCTAAGTGGTGGTGATTCTTTGGGGTCAGCTACAGATTTTGTCACACATCGACCATCTTATCTCCTGGCATCGCTAATAGAGGACAAGGGTCGGTCACTTTCAGAAATATTGTCCTTTTTCCTCCGGTAAAATAGCACATATGCAGCATTTGTCTTCACATCTTCTTCACTAATCGCCACTATATGGCTATCGTCAAAGTTATACCACCTGTTCTCGTCTAAAAGCTGTGAAGCAACAATTTTATAAAAATAAGTAAAAGCTTAACAGATAGGATAAATGACAACAAATCTGCCAATAATAGACCCAGATAACTGCTGTAGCCATCAGGGCAATTGGAACTAATTTAAAGGCAGCAGAGACCTAGCCTACAGATGGTTCAAACTGTACTAGTTCAAGTATATGCCAGGTTATTTGGCGAAGGTGACTAATGGGTGAGACCGCGCAAGTATAAGTCAAGTTCCTGTTACTAATTAAAGCCTTTTTGCAGGAAATTGAAAAGAACAGCACAAAACAGTTCCCCTCACCACAGAGATGAAAATTGGCGTGGCAGCATTATTGAAACAGCCAACAGAATTATAAAACTAGTATAAGCAGTTTCAGATGGCAAGCTTTGATGTCGTCACTTCCATATTTTCAGACTGAGGAAACCCAGGGAATGCTTTTGCAGTCACTCCATGGTATAGAATATAAACCCCTCCCCCCCCCCCCCCCCCCCAACCCCCAAACGAAAAAAAATAATAGCATATCAGACATGAGATAAAGGTAACAGACCAACAACAGGAAGTACCATCTGCAACACCACAAACCAACAACTAGGAATGATGATGAGTCTTGGACCCGACTCCGACCCATCAGACCCGACCTAAAGTACAGAGCCTGGGTCCAATCAAATGAGACCCAACGGGTCTTAAGTGAGTCTGAATCACAGGGACTTGGGTTTTGGTCTGGGTCTGGGTCTGAAAAGTTCAAGTAGATGTCAGGTTTTTGGCAAAGATGGATTATGGGTGAGACCATGCAAGTATATGTCAAGTTCTTGTTATTAGTTAAAGCCTGTTTGCAGGAAATTGAAAAGAACAGTACAAAACAGCCCCCCCCCCCCCCCCGCGCGGTGGGAAAAGATGAAAAATGGGCAGGCAGCGATATTGAAACAGGCAACAGAGTACACTAGCGTGAGGAGTTTCAGATGGCACGCTTTGACATGGTCAATTCCATATTTTCAGACTAGGGAAACACAGGGAAGGCTTTTGCAGTCACTCCACACCAACCACCACCCACCCCCCCCCCCCCCCAGGTCCCCTACATAATAGCATCTCCCACGCATGAGATAAAGATAACAAACCAACAACAGGAAGTACCATCTGCAGGACCACAGAACAATAGGAAGCACATCCGCACGACCGTGACAATGCACAGGGACATTTTCATCCTGTGAATACGTACAGTGGGGGTTCTTGATACAGTAGGATTCATTTATAGAAATTCATCCTGTGAATAAGTACAGTCTACAAAGGAGGTTTTGTGTACGGTCGGATTTATTTATTCCAAATCAAGCTGGTATCCCCACCCGGGGACACAGTCAATTTGCACCAGTTCAACAAGGCATGAAATACAAATACCTATGTTTTCTGGAAGACTGCAAGTAAATAATGGGCATCCAAACGAAGCACAGATTGGGAAGAAATATGTATTCCCCTACGGTGAAAAATAATACTAAGAGTTTCAGTCGAAAAATCCTAATTTTGCCAAAAAATTTTGAATGCTCTAAACCAGACCTGGCGAAACTGACCCGAAACATGAACCGAGTGACCTGGAACCATACCCAACCCGACATCCGAAATAGGCTCACCCAAAAGTGGACCCAAAATCGGAATTGACCTAAACCAAATCATAACCGACCCGAAATTTCCGACCAAGCTGCTTATTTTTACATGACAAGCTTGTGGGAACAAAAATTGGTTGACCCGAAGTCGATCTGAACCGAAGTTCATCCGACCAAACCGAACCGACCCAAGGCTTGACCCGAAATATGACACGCCCCAAACTTAACCCGACCCGTACCCAAAACGAATGACCCGTTTGCCAGGTCTACTCTAAACATCACAAGAACTGAAGAACATAAAGGGAAATGCAGGCTTACCTTGATATGTGCTGTGTAGTGCCCACTGCCCATGCTTCCGTAGTGGTTGATCAAAGCATAGAGCTCATAAAGCTGAGGCTCAGAGTTGTTCTTGTTGGCTATATACTTTGTCAGGTCAAGATCGTGAATAGGGAAGTTTACATGCGTGTCTAACTTATGCTTAATTGACCTGTTATACGAGAAACGCTTTAGATGAATGACGAGAACTTTAGGAAGCCTCCACAAATCCAGCTTCTTGCTAGCCTGCCGCCGCTCTTCACACTGAGGACATTTCCTGCATGGGATACATACAATTTAATGAATACAATTTATTGAGCCAACCAAAGGAAATAAGGTTCAACCACACCAACATTCAAACGCCACACTAACTCATCGATAGAGATACTAAGGTTTGCTGTCATGTAGTTAACTAAGAATCCAGCCAGTCATTATAAAGAATGGATCTTCATACATGCCATGAAGCGACAACGCGGCGAGTCATTATAACAAATGGATCTTGGTACATGCCATGAAGCGACAAAGGAAGTTCAACTAATTCATGATCACTGGACGGTGTCAGACTTTCAACACTTAACCCACAACTGACAGCA
Organism: Carnegiea gigantea; assembly: GCA_029747015.1. Taxonomy (NCBI): domain Eukaryota; kingdom Viridiplantae; phylum Streptophyta; class Magnoliopsida; order Caryophyllales; family Cactaceae; genus Carnegiea; species Carnegiea gigantea. The sequence goes on from JAKOGI010001106.1 coordinate 63,314, forward strand.
GTCTCAGGATCACAACTGTGCAGTTGGACGGGCTAAATACATTTAAGAACGATGGACGCATCTCCTTGGGACAAAGACTTCCAACATATTCATAATCATCGTTTCCTCTCTTCCTCTCCTTTGAATGATAGCTGAGGCTAACATGTTCTCCAAGCAATTCCATGGAAAAAAAGGAAGCTTTTTCCAGTCAATATTACAGAAAATGCAATATATAGCACAAGAAGTGCAGCAAATAGGACAAAGACCTGAGTAATGGAACTAGATAAAATAAGCGAGTATTTTGTATTTTCTTAGACAAGAGAAACATAATAGGCATAACCAACTGATTTTGGGACAGTGCAAACTTTTGCCAATCTTCTTTTGATGTCAATGATTTTGAAGATAGGTTCTATCTTGGATGGACATGTCGGGTGCTTGTTTGCACCCATCCTATTGTTAATATTTTATGAATGTATTCCACTCTTTTTCCTTATCCAAAAAAGTAAGCATAAGTAACTGAAAAACGTAGAGATGGCAGAAATAACGAGAGGAAACCAACCACATATCCGGTTCAGATACCAACGGCTCTTCACGCAAGAACGCTTCCAGGCAGTTGTACAAAGATAGAGATTCTGTACGTGCCTTCTTAGCTGGAGGTGGTCCATTCCTGCAGACTTCTGGTAAGTTCTCCAGACAAGAAGTGTCATATTTCTCCAGTAGCTTCTTCGACCAATTTATAAACACAAGTAGAGATGTTGATGATGGGGAGATGTTGATGGTTTTCTCCTCTCCCACGGTTAGGTCAATACAAACATTATTTTCATCGACTAAATGAAGCGGCAATTTCAGTAATCCGCAGGTTTCAGCATTGTTGCCACTTTTCACTGTTAAAGATGCACAAGAATCTGCATGCTCTATTGTGGTGTCAGAAGAAGGTAAAACGGTGGATGAAATATCATCTGCTGATGCATCAGTGCGCTCCTGAGATTCTGTTTTCAACATCGGAGATAACATAGTCCGAACTATTGATTGGACATCACCTCTAGCTGTCACATCATCACAAGATATAGGTGACACAAGCGGAGTTCCATAGGGTTTCCAGCCTTTTGCACTCTGGAAATCAACTGTCTCCCTGGAAAGAAGTATACAGGCCAAAGCCAGAAAACAATTACTGGACAAATGAAAGAATTATCTACAATAGTAATTGCTCAAAAACATGATAACCAGCTTTGGGGATTGAACCCATGAAACCATGTGGCACTGCTACGTTCATATTTGGGAATGACTTTCACTGTAAGGAGGCATGATGCCTGACAAACTAGGATTTCCTAATCTAGGAAGTTCATATATAACATCATTAAAGATCACAAAAGAAAGTTGCAAGTAAGACCCATATCAGTTGTCAAGAATTGAACCCTGCTCAGTAATACCTTCAGATGACAGTTTTTCTCCTGGCTTTGGGGGTGCCCTAGGTGGGTCGCATCTCAAGGATGCAAATTTCTTGGAATGTCCTACATCAAACCTTCCCTTGGCCTCACTTCATATAAGAATTGGACAGTTAATTTAACCTGTTTTTCTCCCTTCTAATATTGGAGAACAAAGCCAGGGAACACTTGTAACCACTTCCATTAACTATGGAATTTGGGTACAAAACTAATCTTGAAAAGATTCGCTTGCTTGCTTGGTTTAGAAAAAACCACAAAAAGTAGACCTACGTCACCTGTTTTCACAAAGCCAGCACACACAACCTCTTCCCCTTCTTTTGTCCTTCTAAAGGTCAATCTCACTCACCCATCCACAGGTTTTTTTCCCCCTTTTTTGGGGGGGGGGGGGGGGGGGGTTGGGGCTATTGGTGATTAAGGGAAAGGGGAACGTCATCCTAGTAGGCATATCATTTTTTGCACTTTATGTCTAATTGATGAAAGTTGTCCAGTACAAAAGCTAAATCATCCATAAGACAAGGAAAAAGTATTGAATTGCTTAACAATATAAGGAAAACCATAGGTAAGCAACTCGTCGAGCAAAAAAAGTGAAAAGAATGAACAAGAATCAGATGGTCTAAAAGAGAGTTAGTAATGTATCAGTATGTGACATCTGCACCAACGTACCCTTTACTTGAAAGAATGGAGAAATATGGTCCAACAATGAATTAATGATCTACTTAAGCAATTAGTTAGGGTCCCAATATGTGAATAACAAGAGAGAATTCCAGTAACTCATAGTATGATCACGAACATTATATTTATTCAATTTTTCTACAGCATCCAAACTAGAGGTGGGCAAAGCTAACTCGACACGATTACCGACCCGAAACCGACACGAAATTAAGTGGGTTCGGATACAAATTTTCAACCCGTTTAATTAAATGGGGTGACACGTACAACCTGTTTAATTAAATGGATTAGGTTCAAGATTCTCAACATGAAAAAGTACTTGATCCCTTTAATGAAATGGGTTAAACAAGTCAACTCATTTTCCCATTTGTCATTTATCAGTTTACCTTTTTATTAGATAATTAAGAATATAAAAATTAAAAATACGTGAATTATGATGAACCGGGGGAGTTTTAGAGAATAATTGTTTAATGTGATATGTAAACTTAATTTTTAACTCTATGTAATTATATATTAGTTGAAAATGGTAAATGCATAAATGGGTAATTAGGCGACTGAGCTCGACTTGTTTATTTTAAGCGGGTTAAGCAGATCAACCCATTTAAAAATTAAATAGGTACAGGTCACGGTTCTTCAACTCGTTTAATAAACAGGTTAGGTTCAGGTCGAGGAATTCCCAAAGCGTTTAAGTTCGACACAAACATGAACCCGACCTAACCTGACCTATTACCCAACTCTAATCCGAACACAAGCCAAATCCTACTCAAGCAAGATAGACAAGGATAATACGTACTGTTCTTCACGACGGTGAATTAACTGAAGAAATATTGCTCCTTTTGCCAGAGAGGGGATCCTATATGCAGCAAGGTGGTCATCATCTTTGATGCAGGACAGGGATATCAAAGGGTCTTCAAAAAATCGGTGAATCAAGTGGTTTTGTATCTGCACATGCAACTTTCACACGTCAACATGGAAAAGAGCTCCCATAACTTCAAGCATTCATGACGGTAACTGACCTCTGCAAGCAGAAGTTTCTCACTAGGCTTCAAAGAGCAAGCAGCACTAAGCGCTTGGATCAAGTCCCTGCAGCGCCCTTGCTTTGGAACAGTCACAGTGCAAACATTAGGTAGCATACCTCCATCGCTGCTGAAGATTGTCAAAGTCAAAGTGCGTGTAGCAGTAGACTGCAGGGGCAAAGAAAGATACATGAATGGATCAAAGGTGACTGAAACTTTCGCACACACAGGGCATACCAGCGTTGACTTGTATTGACCCTGTCAAAAGAAGAGAGAAGAAATTACCAGCAACAATATTAAAAAGCTATCTCACCAAATTCAATTTTTGAAGGATTTACTCCTCAGCATCTAGAAGATCATTGAAATTCCTGTTAGGAGTGTCCAGAGAGCATTCAGTTTCCAAAGCATTTTGCAGAAGCTGCCAATCTTAGCACTTCTAAAACAATCGCAATCAGCACCTACCTTACTTGCAAATGAAAATAAATTGGTCACAGGTCACCAGGTATAAATTAATTCAAATTCCATTCTTCTTGACAGTAATGCTTTTTGTTCTTCCCGATTGATACTAGTAAGTCTGTAGGCACAACACAGCATCTTACGTAGGCTACAATCAGGTCTTTGTAGAGAGCCTTCTCTGCATTCATTTTTCTTATTCTTTATATTTTACCCATTTTCCTTATCCTCAGGAAAAAAGGGAATGTGTTGAATCAATAGCCAGAGTATGGCAGGCTTTCTGAAATTGATGCCGAGGGGCGAAAACTGAAATTCTTCAGCGCCGTAGAGCGCTAAACCTCTTTTTGAGAAATGTTAGAGCTGCAGATCCTGCAGAGGCAGAAAGACACAATGGCACTGCCAGCAAGAACTGCAGGCATTTGGAGAGGAGGCTGCAAGTGCTGCGGGAGGAGCAGCAAGAACTCATTGTGCAGGCTGTCAACCTCGGTGACTGGAATAACCAATAAATAATAGAAGAATTTCAAAAAAATAAAAAAAAATCAAGTAGTTACTTTCTCTTCTTTCTACTTGTTAAGGCCTATCCTTTGACTTCTTTATGTTTCGAAATTCATTTTAGTAGTTAGCATAACAGAATGCTTTGAAAGCTTGTCTAAAGGCATATGTGGTTGTTTATGTAATGTAGTGCTTTCAAAGAAAAAGACCAAACCAGACTCCATAGCCCGAGGTCCTGACTCAAGGAAAAAGACCATATAAAGTCCGCCCCGGTCTATGCCAAAAAAGAAGGTAAAGTGCCCTCCCTCCACATTCAAAAGACGAAAAGCAAAACCAAAGCTTAAAAAAAATGGGATTCTTACATAAAAGCAAAATAAATAGAGTAGAAAGAAAAGAAAGATGTATAAAAATCGAAAGATCAAGTGTGAGTATGCTCTCTTTTTCAAACAAAAGAGAAAAACTACGAAAAAGCAAAATCAAGCCTATTTTATTACGTGCAGAAAGCATGAGATCTAGACGATTGATCATGAGAGCTTAGTTTTTTAGGATCGCTAATTTCCTGCGCTGTAGTTGCCCGCAGTGATATCAACATTTGGCTACTTCCCCCACTCATCAAGGCAGAACATAAGAAACGACACTATTGCCTTCAAGGCCCTGAGAAGAGCAGCAATCCGGTAGCAGATCCTTTAGTAGGTGAAGGGGCATAGCGTTTACATACAAACCTAACTCAGTAAGGCCAGTTAGTCAATTTAGTAAGTGTGCCTGTGTTAGAATTCTAGTTCTTTTTGGCTTTCATCCTGCTAACAGATAAGAAAGATCGTCTCAGCCAACGGTTTCAGGGCTTGATGCTTGGGGCTACGTGCTTGAGGGGCCTGACAAAAGGGCATTAGGCAAGGTGGGGCTAATATCTGAATCCAAGGTTTCGAAGAGCTTTGACTGCCGGGATGGCTTCGTTCATAAGGGGGTCCGGTCTGATTACCCATTCAGGAAAACTCAAGTGCAGCTCTACATTGTTAAATGTCAACTAGATCATGCCTATTCGTACCTCAAAAAACTGATTTCAAGTACTAAATTTATCCAGTATAAAGTCCACTCAACAGGAGGCTAGAATAGGAACAGATCATTTCTCACAAAGCTATTACATGCAAAATATGCTCAAGTTATCTATTTGAACGGTTGAATGCAGTAGCATAGAATAAAGGTATTGAATATTCCAGAATATTCCCTAAACAGCCACAATTGCAGTTGCCCTACAAACTGCTGATAGTAATGACAAAGAAAGAAAAACCATCTGATCATAGGTTGAACTGATCATCAGAAGAAGAACTGGGCCAAAAATTAGGTACGTTCAACCCTTTTTTAAAGTTTGCCCAATACACATGGAATTTGCATGGTCTAGATGTGAAGGGTGGTAATAACATAGAAACTCACCTGACAAACATCAACAATTATAGAATCATTACGAGCTTTATGATTTGCCCAATACTCATCAGCAACCTCTTCATCAGGCCGGCCATCTGCATCTTTCGATTGCACATAAGGTTTATCTTTGACACGATTCAAATCTTCATGTAATCCATCCAACAGAAACGCCAGGAGTTCCTGGGAGACTTCACTATTAACAGAAGTTTCACATGAGGAATATGTGCTTCTAAGAAGATCTTTCATACTTTGCCAAATCCCAAAGTCAGTGGTATATATATGACCAGCAACAAAAACAAATACAGCAGGTAAACAAAGCCATAAAGTTCGCATTTGCAGATGGCACCATATCAAAGCAAAGGACAAATATCTAAGACAATATAGTAATACCTGTGAATCATGCTGATTATATCCACTGAATTGTGGAGCAAAGCGAGAAAGCTTTGCTTTAAATGGACGAGGTGCAACAGGTGTTCTTCCAGGAGCCCATAGTTTTCTAAGTAATTCACCAAATGCAAGAGCTAGCTCCCCCTGCAATTGACATACATATATCCTTTTAAGAATAGGAACGAAATGAAAAAAAAAAAAAAAAAAAAGTTGTGCATAACATTTGATTCTGGAATAACCTCTGGCTAAATCAGTAGACTCCCTCATGGAATCATTAGGAAGAAGTTTAGAAAGAATAATCAGAGATATTATGTGATCTAGAATAATTGGAGGATATCATATGCTCTAGGATATTACTTGCAAAAGGAGTTTTAGGATGTTACTTGGGGAACGAATCACTTATTTTGTCCTTTTCTCGTTAAGCCACTAGGGTATTGATGTTAGTCGCTATGGTTGTCTTCACATAAATAAGGGGTTGTAGAGTCGTGTTTGAATCATCGAATGACAATTGAGTCGAGTAATTATAATAAAAGATGTTGATTTTCCTCCCATCTCCTTTCTAAATTTCCCTCTTCCCTCTTTCCTCTCTAATTTTCCCCTCTTACCCTCTAAATTCCCTTATTCTTCCCCTGCTGATCTCTATCATTTTTCAAGTAGCAGACCGCAACAAAGGCAGAGTTTGAAGCATCATGCAAAGAGTCCATTCAACAAAGGTTGATATGCCTGCAAGTCAGGGTACCAAATTTTCATCCGCCTCCCCCCCCCCCCCCCCCCAACCCCCCTTCCTCCGCTTTTGTGATGGGGCTTTTCTGGGGGAGAGGGAGTTTTGGGTTATTCTCTATGGCAACCCTAGAGGACACATTGAGATAATGGGGGAACTAAGATACATGCTCAGTAATAGGGAAGAGCCCCCCTTAGTGCATTGTGAGGTGCAGAATGGCAAAATAAGGGGTTGATATTATGCATTGGTTGGACAAGAAGAGCCTATACGATCGTGGAGCAGGTCGATGGAATCTATGCAGCAGGTTTGGAGCGCTCCAAATCTCCAGTGCATGTTAAGGTGAAGAATGGCTTTATGGTGTTGTTTTGGCATGATGTTGGGTGGGTATCAATCTATCCAGGTTTAATTTCCTGATCTTTTTAAAATGGCTCGCTAAAAAGACGCAACAGTCCAAGAAGTGTTATCCTGGAATGGTGACCAGAGCCATTGGAATTTAACTCGCTTGAGGAGCAGAAAGCATATGCTGTGCTCCCTTTACTCGTGCCTGAGGGCATTGATGAGATTGGCTGGCATTAAGAGAGCAAGGTTCCTTCACAATTAAGAGCTCTTGCAAAAGGCTTTACAATGGATCAAATTTCCTCCTTGTCCTGTTTGAGGCTATTGGGAAGCCGAAAGCTCCCACGAAGCTTGCCTTTTTGCTTGGGCGGCGACTAAAGAAAATATCCTCATGGAGGACATGCTTAAAAGAAAACTTTTTCATGGACCCAATCGGTGTTCTAGGTCATTCGAGGAATTAGACAGTCAACCGCATCCTTGTCAGTTGCTGTCAAATTTCCTTGCTTTGGCATTTGTCTTTTCCCTTTAATGGGGTAAGTTGGGTTCAACCTTCAATTACCAAAGATGTGTTAGTGCCTAGTGGCTTCAAGAAGAACTGAAGAAGAATGGAGAAGAATTGGGGTTTTGGGGTTTGGAAGATGATTACTTCAGCCATTTGGTAAAAGTAATGAAAGGAAAGGAATTGTAGGATTAGTGAGGGAAAAGCAATGTCCCTTGTTAACAGCACCTTTACTGCAATAAATAGGTGAGCCCTAAACAGATAACAATAGCTCAAGGCAAACATGACAAGGAAAATAAGATTATGCCAGAATTTCAGAAAGAGGTGTATGAACCTTTCAATTCGCCTACTTCCAACCTCAACACCTCTTTCACGGGGTCTATGATATTGTTCATTTATAGCCACAAATGAAGCCATTTCACAAGAATGTGATGGAGATGCGTCCTTGAAATTCTTGTAGCACTCTAACCATATGGTCCAACTAACCACAAAGATACTACTTGAAAGAAGTTCAACCCTTCTACCTCCCAAGTCCGAACATTCCAATCTAGCATGGTATCAATTCAATAAGTTCTGTTAACAAAAGGCTCCCCCGCCCCCCAAAAAAAAAACCCCTTTCTTCCTCCCCCAAATCCAAGGTGGAGGAAGGATATTTGAACTATTGTAACAATGAAGAAAATTATTGATCTCTCATCAAAAATAAAATATCTGAACATCAACTATAGTAATTAAGAAAATGTTTCTGTCAATAGTAATTAAGAAAATGTTTCTCTCAATTCTCCATGCCTGCTAAATCATAAAAGACGTGGGTAAGGGTTACGTTTTCTGATTTTCGGATTCATTTTTATGGATCACTTTGTAGGGCAGTAAAATTTAGCATACTCATTTTATCATAGTTACCGGAGAAGTATTTTGATTATATTAGGATACTACATTATCTTCCCTCACCTTGTCAATTATTTAAGCTATAGCCACCCTTCTAGCTATGTTAATTTCAGGTGTTGACTACCAAATAAATTGTATTTTGCTCAAGAGGACAGGCTTTCTGCCAAACTCTTCTTGCAAGTGCCCCTGTCCAAAACCAAAGGTGTTGAAGCCACTGCTTCCCCCCTCACACCAGGGGAAGCAAGCTAGTCCCCTACTTCAGTTTAAATTGAACAAAGATTCCCAATAATCCAATCCATTGGCATGAATGTAATAATGAACCATGCCTCCAAAAATACATTAAGCATTGCAAAACAATTCAAAAATAAATCCCCATCTCTCACATAATAGGTCAGCAACAGCAACACAAAAGGATGGAAAAGTTCTGGGAAAGCAATTGCATATGAAACCTCCCTTTAACAGATGGTCCTACAAACATATCCCAGAACTAGAACTAATCACAATGAACTCCCCCCCCCCCCCAAAAAAAAAAAACAAAGACCCACCACCATTTACAACTGGGTGTAGGGGTGTACTCGAGCTTGGCTAGGCTTGGCTCGGCTTGGCTTGGCTCGGCTCGTTAAGTAACTGAGCCGAGCCCGAACACAAGCCAAGATTGGTCAAACCAAGTCCAAGCCGAGTTTTGACTTCGCCAAGTTTGACCAAGCCGAGCCCAAGCTTAGTCGAGCCTTGACATGCTATAATTTTTTTCCGTATATGATTCAAATTATTTGAAACATATCCGAACTTTACAGAATTATGGTGCCCGAGTTTAAACAATGGCAAATCAGCAACATACTTTAACGTTGAATGAAGCCCTCAACAGGAGGGTAGCCTTGGCATTAGATGTCTTCGCAAAATGAATGAAGCCTTCAAGGCTAAATGGCTTTGGAGGTTTGCCAATGAACAGGACGTTATGTGGAAAAAGTTGATTGCTACGAAATATGGGGTCAACAATTTTGGATCGTGAAGTAAGAAGATCTCTTGTGCTCAAGGAGTGGGCTGGTGGAAATCAGTTATGAGTGGTTTTGACCATTTCTGTTCACTCATGCATTTTATGATGAAAAATGGATCAAAGGGCTTGTTTTGGCATGACTCTTCGTGTGGGGATCATCCTCTCAAGTTCCAATTCCCAGATCTTTTTAGGATGGCACCATTGAAAGAAGCATGTGCAAAAGTGGTCTCCTAGAATGGAGATCAAAACCATTGGAATATCACTTTCTTGAGAAGCCCAAATGATTGGGAAGAAGAGGATGTGCTAAGTCTATTGGCTTTGCTTGCTAACACTAAAGTTGTTCTTAAGGGAGAGGATGAGATCCATTGGCCTCATGACTCAAGTGCGCAATCCCCCATCAAAAGTTATTGTAAAGAGACATATAAAGGGTCAACTCAACTCGATTTTCCAGCTAAGGCTATTCCGAACTCTAAGGCTCCCACCAATGTGTGTTTTCTAGCTTGGGCAACAACCAAAGGGAAGATTCCTATGGAGGACAGGTTTAAAAGGAGGAACTTTAAGTTGGCTAGTAGGTGTTCGATGTGTCTTGTGGAGGAAGTGCCAGTTGACCACCTTTTTGTCCATTGTCGATGGTCGCTACTTTCTGGCATTTGTCATTATCGTTGATGGGGATTAGTTGAGTGCAATCTAATACCACAAGATATGTGTTGGTGGCTTGGAGAAAAGCTGGCTCGTAGGAGTTTGGAAGTTAATGCCTTTTGACTATTTGGTGGTGTACTTGGAAGGAAAGAAATAGCTGAATTTTTTTGGGCAAGGCTAGGTCTTTTCATTATTTCAAATTTAATTTTTTTGAGAACTTTGTATAGTTTGAGCAAGTTCTCGATCATGGTACAAAGTTGACTTTTTTTGGATTTTGTTGATAGGGTGGTTGTTGAGAGCTCGAGGGCATGATGTTATTTTGTTATTGCCCCCTTTTGTAAATGGGTGACATCCCCTTGGTTCTTTATCATACAATTTTTGATTACTTATTAAAAAAATTGTACTTTAAAGTTGAATTATCAACATCCAAATTATAATCACAATGTGCAAGGTGGAATTTGCTTACAAAACAAATAAACGAGCTCACGAGCCGAGCCAAGTTTAACTACCTTAGGCTTGGGCTTGGCTCGCTAAGCATACGAGTCGAGCTCGAGCTGAGCCGAGCTTTGGCTCATGCACAAGCCTAATTGGGGGGGGCATTTCGGAACTCTAATTTGGCAAACATAATTACTAAGCTGCAATGACACCAGTTGGATACTTTGATGAAGGTATGCTTACTTCTAATGGCAAAGTGCCATGAACAATGGGGTTCTAAGAGAATATGATGATCATTTACCCGAAAAAAAGGTACTTTGGAACCTGGACGCCCACCCCCTCCCATGTTTTCTCTGCATACAATCTCTTCCCCAATCACATGGTCTCTCTTACATCAGCGATTTGTGCCCTCTTCTCTTAACAGTAATTCATCTTCGACAATTCTCATACCTTTTTCCCCCTCCTTCTCTTGGTCCCCCCCCCCCTTCCCTTGGCAGTACTTCATCTTTTACAATTCTCATTCCTTTCTTTCCTTTACTTCTCTTGTCCCCCCCCCCCCCGAAAAAATACCTAGATTTGACCCTTACCCATCTAAAAGGGTGAAAGCTATCACCACATAGAACCATTACAACGATTATCTTGCAATGCAAAATCCCCATGAGCTTCTCTATCCACACAAACTAGAACTAAACAAAGACAAGATACCAACTTGAAGTTCGGAAGACTAAGGAAAGTAACTAAACAAGGAAAAATATTAAAAATATAGGAGCCCCTGAGCACCAAAAAACTCCTCCAAAGAATTGTTTTCTCAATGACAATGTTCAAATAGAAATAATCATGATGGGACTAGCAAAAAGAACAAAAAGTCAAACAATCAATCTGTGGTCGGATGCCTAGCAAAAGGAAAAGCTATAGAGTATTGAAATATTGGATTAACAATTAACGCAGATGTCATCCACAAAGCATATCCAGTTTAGACAAGAAGCACTCTGAAAGACATTAAAGTTAACCAGTATGTCCATATTGCATGAAGGAAAAAGTCTGCACCTTTTGCAATGCTAACAGTCTAACACATGATAAGGATCAATGAAGAGCCTTTCGCCAGATAACTTCTCCCAAAATAACACCCCTACCTAGGCATCAAATATGAAAAGGAAACAGAGAAGAGCCTGTGAACCCCTTCACAGATTGCATAATTCTTCTCTCTTCTTTATTCATTTGTCGTGGAGATGTTAAAAAGATCATACCTTTACATGATGTGTTATTAGACTGCGCACTTAACTTAAAAGTCTACTTACATTTGACAAGTAAGGAATATCAAAATTTGGGTAATTTCCTACTGATTTTTTTGCTGAACTATCCTCCGACTCTCTGCTATTCATTTCATTCTTCTGATTCTCATCTATCTTTTATTATCCCTTCTCTTCTGCCTCTGTCCCTATTGGTTCCCTCATCCTCCATATGTAAACTCATCCCAGATTAATATCAAAGTAGCGAGATTTATCAGTTGTTATCCATCTACACAAGGACAAAGAAGCTTATCCTTATTTCAACTCCAAAAGCATTGCCACTTCAGAGAGTTCATCTGAACTTGAACAGATGTGCACATGTAAGTTCATAATCAGAAAAGGATTTTAGGGTCTTTCAATTATATCATTCGGGCTCCAGCACTGGTGTACAACTGTACATAGGTTCGTAACACAAAAAGGGAAATGTAGAAAAAGGATTTCTGTCAACTAAAAAAACAAAACCTTTACACACCCAGAAAAGGAAAAGAAGAAAATGGGGAACAATTTAAAAGTAGAAAGAGAGAAAGAAAATGTCAAAAGGTAGATGGTGACAGGAAAGAGGACATATTGAGAAGAAACAGTATGACAGAAGTAATATAACTAACAACCAGCAAACCATGCTTAGGATTACGTGCATTTCAATAAGGAACTGTACACAACACAGAGAAAGGTGTCCTCTTGAAAATAATACTTACAACCATGCCCATAGGGTTCTGCCGGTTTATCTCGCACCGATAATCTTCCCGAAAATATCTAGCAAACTCTGGTGTATGAACAAGGCACTGTATGGCACTATTCATATAACAAGTGTTTCCAAGATTTAGCAGCCCGGTGAGACCAGCAGTAGCACCCCTCGTGGTAACACCGCTTATCTCCTGGACATTATTGGACTCTCTAGATGGGGAAGCCAGATTCTGACTTTGGAAAAGCTCTGGGTTGCTGTTCTTGGACACACCTTTGGTCGCAGACAAACCTCCAGCAATTGATAAGCCTGACTTTGAAGGTTCTAAAAGAAAAGAGTTTGATTGTTTCCCTGCAGGCTCATTGGTCATCACAGAAGTTGTCGTGTTATTCAATACCTCAACTAGAATCTGTACAAAAGCAAGAGGTCAGCCCTAAACATAACAATAAACCAGAAAAGGGGGAAGATAAGATGCTAAAAGCCATGTTACTACCACGTACTATTTATACAGATTCAGCACTTGAATGGATCCACGAGAATCACCACAGCCATCTTGAGATATACTGATAAGTGATAATGAAGTTCCATTTAATATAGGAATTGGACAGGAAAAGCCAAGTTATAATCATAGTCCAAAGCCAAGTTAATAATATGGGGTAGGTTTGACAGCCACTGAATGACAACCTTTTTTGCAGTGTAACTGTCTAACTGTCTCATAAGACCATGAAAAGGGCTCGTTCAGGTCAGTTTCAGGTTAGATTAGCTATGGATCAGGTCAGAAATGGCAATGGTATTATCAGGTTGGATCACCATGGATCATTCAGGTCATAGTCAGAATACATGTCCAATAATTCAACACGTTAGTCACAGAAGTCCAATCAATATTTGCTCAGACAAATCTTGCATTAATTTGTCAATTGAGGAACCTTATTTTTCCGATTGTCTAATCCAATTTGGGGGAATTTAGTAGATCTATGTTTCAAGTTCCAAAAATGGAATACTCCAAGAAAGAACTATGAGCCAAAAGATTTCAGAAAGAAGCTTTTTTAGACAGGGAAAGACCTGTTCTCAACATATGTAAGCTGTTAATTAGGATAAACACCTCAGGATTTAGTAAAAGGTTGAGCATGGTGAAGAAGTTGCAAGAGATGCATATGGAAAACAGTATTTGCTCAGCAAAGAACATTGAGAGAACCCTCAACTGTTTTATCACAGCTAGGGCAGTTGCAACAGATAACATGTGCGAACATACACAGAAAAGGAGAATTCCCAGTTTAAATTGCCCACGTCCCTACTGCATATTCCCCAATGTAGCTAACTACAAACCGTTGAGAGGAGAAAAATGGCAAATTTTTCGGTAGAACACACAGCAGGAATTTTCTATAATTGATTAGAAAGACGCAAACAGCAATCTTATGGTACATTTACATTACACCCATACCAAAAAATGGCCGAAAATAAAGGATATTTGCAAATTCATATAGATATGGATTATAAACAATATGCAGAATTTCAGCTCTGGCTCCAGAAAATTCACTGAAAAGACCTAATGTCAGCAAAGAAAACCCACTTCTTGATCCATCTGTATATTGGCATCATCAAGTGTTTTGTCCATGTCATTTGGCAACGCATGCTTCTTACGCCCATAGAAGTCATAAATGCGTATCTGACAAAGCATACAAGAGGGGACACACGTAAAACAAATAACATGATCATTACATGTAATTTTAGGGAGTGCTAACGAGAAGGAAAATCTCAGCAGAAAAAGGCAACTGATGCATTACTTGCTCAGAGTCAAGATCAAAAATCTCACGAGCTCGTCTGTGAAGCTCCCTGATGGTTTCCTGCAAATTTTATTTAGACAAACATCAAATGAATTGCAACAAGCCTGTATCCTATTTCCCCAATTTTTGTTGGGGGCTGCGGAGTTGAATTAAGAAACCTTTCAAATAAATAGACTAGCAAGGCAATACTTTTTTGCTTATTCTTATGGTAGAACGATCGCCTTTTGGTGTTAGAAGTAGATGGAGCCGCAGGGGATACACCTCTACGGCCAATTCCATTTGACTGAGTCCAGAGTTGATTACTTTTCTTGCCAATGTTGGACCTCCTCCATACCTGTACCCAGAAAACAGAAAGATCATATAAGGCCTTCCCTTGAAAATTATGACACAACAGCACGAGTTCTCATTTTGTAAATTCCCTTTGCTTTATGAGTACTCAAAACATACTATCAAACGACAACAAAGGAACGGCACCCATGAATAAAAGTGGGCAAATACAAACATGGATTCAAAATGTGGCCGAACCGGGATGAAATGGCCGCATTGGAAAGGTTTTGGAGTTGGCGAACCGCATTTTCATGCTGCGATAGCCACAACATGGAACGCAATTGCCGTATTAGAGTGATTTTGCCGTATTGCGACCGAAATCGAAATTGCAACCGAAACTGCATTTTGAATCTTTGAATTATACAAAATGCTCATGCCCTCAAGCCTAGAGTGCACTAACATGCACCCCTGATGATGGGCAGGATGCCACAGCTGATGCTTTGCATGCATGAAAAACACCTTTTTACTCTTTGGAAGTGGGGGGAGGAAGCAAAGGATGAACATGAAACGACATTTTACATCTACACGGGCGCAACCATCGCATCTGATAGCAATAAAACATAACCGCATAACACCAGAGTCACTACAAAACATAATTCTGCTAAATTACACAAAATCATGTATTTTTATCTTTGTTTGCAATAGAGAACGGAATCACAGTATTGAGTTACTATAAAACATAATTCTGCTAAATTTGACCAGTCTGGGTATTTTTATCTGTGTGCTAAAGGGAACATGTCAAAGGGCTTAATTGAGCTTTTTAACTACAGGCTAAGCCATAAAATACCACTGGAGCTCACCATCAAATCAGAACCAGCATTCAGGAGGCAAAAGACCAGTCCACACAAGTGGTGTCCTCCTATCATAGGCAATGCCATTGAAAGGTAAATCTATATCCTAGCTTGGGCTTTGATTGAACCCCATTAATTTTTGGAATAATGAATATATCATTACATTCTACGCTGCTCATACTCAGGTACGAGCGTCCGACACCAGTACATATCCATGTGTCGGACTCCCCTTGGGAAAAAAACAAATTGGACAGGAGTACAGAGACGTGGCTATTTATATATTTCTTGGCTCCTTCCAAAAAAAAGTTTTAAGGTTAGCCTCTACTTTAATTTTTGCAGATCGTAGAAAATTAAAATAAAATTCCAGCTAATTTCAGATTAAATGACCATTTTAAATTGAAGCGAGCCTACACATATACTGTTACAAACACAAAGAACCTAACCTATAAGTGAAAATGGGACTTGCAAAAGACTTCGTCTTTGACCACAGCCCAAAAGTAAGTGCAGGCAGCGAGGCACAGCAATTAAATCACTGAAAAGTGGAAAGTCAAAACCCTACCTGTTGCTTAATTGAGCCTAAGCGCCACATTCAGCAAGCAAAGAATTTTGGGGGGGGTCATTTGTGCCACAAAAGGGGGGAGAGCCAGAAAGGGGCAGCGCGAAACAACAGCTACAAGAGGACAGATTCTTGAGCACTCCATTCCAGGTTCACCAACTCTTCCTCCTCCCATCTGCTTCATTGGCAGACCCAAAGTGGAGAAACAAATGGTGGGGCTTTCAATTTAGGTCCGCTTCCACATGGCAGGAGCCAAACCATATACCACGTTGTGTCATATCACCATGAGTATGGCCAGCCAAATGCTGAGCCGGAGCATCATAGGTTACATGTATAAATAAAAGAAAAAAGAAAAGGAAAAGAAGACGACAATGAGAACCCTACGGTCCCTACTGAAGAAAAGTGGTAGGCATGATAAATTGATAACATGGAGAAGCTAGGCCATCCAAAGATACAATTCCAAAAACAGGTCGTTCTGGCAGGTTATCTTGGTAGTGCAGAGAAGTGACGTGCTGCATTTGGCGAATATATCAATTAGAATGAAAAGAGAACAGAGATGGTTGCAGAATTTATTTTTTTTGGGCTCAACATTAGGGTTTGATCATAGAAGGAGGCCCAAGCCAGCTCTTTATTCTTCCCTCATGTCAAGCCTAAGGACTGGGTGTCACGTCAAGATTGATTGGTCATCGGAGGCCAAAAAGTCAGAGAAAAAGGAGGACCGAGCTTGAGAAGGCATTCCCAATACACATCACTCATTCACTTAGCTAAACCTTTGATTCCTTATAAGGGCAGTAAAGGCCTTTAGATTCCCCTAATCCTCATTGTATTACGTGATTAAATCATTCAGTAGAGCTGCTCAAGTACATGAATACCATTACCAATCATATGAATAAGGCAATAGAGCTGCATGCCAAAAGATTCATCACAATATAGCGAACATACAGATGAATCAAAATCCATTGCTTACATTTACTCCAAAACAAAATGCCATGCTTAATACTTCACAACAGTAACCAGTTAGTCCACTCCAAAATTTCCCGTACTTTTCTTCCCGTCTCGATAGACTTTAAATAAGCAACACTCAAAGAAAAGGAGGCTAGTCTAGGCACAGAAACTAGCAGCATTTAGAAGGTTCTTCTTTGTAAATAACAATCCTTGGAATGTTTGTAAGGTTACTGACAAACTTACCAAGAGTACAACTGATTCCATACTTCCTCTGGCAGCAAAACATAATCACGACCTTCCACCAAAGTGTCATGAAGCTCAGCATCAGTACAGTCCTTAGGTGCCGAGTCATATATCAAATTCTTATTATCGATACTTGAAGGCCTCCGCAACGTGGAAGCACCTACAGAATCTAAACTATGCAACGAAGCATCATTGCCAACATTTGCTTGCTCTTGGTTTACATAATCCAGCCAGTTCTGCCACCATCTGGTGGATCAAAGGTAAAACAAGGAATATAAGAACCAAAAATATATTTTTTAAAGTCCCAAAAAGAAAAAAAATGATGACAAAAGCTACAAGAAAAGACATTGAAAATCTACTGCCACTTCCTTTGTACAATTGATAATACCCATGAGGAAGAGAGTACAGATGGGAACGAAATCCTCAAGGGGTCACTCTCTGAGATAAATCCAACCTTATCTTATGAGGAAGAATATAAAGTAGAGCATGCATTTAAGAAACTCACACGAACAGGAGAAGGACACAGGACTTTACCTGCTTTGTTAATTTGTCTCCTAATTATACACAAACACAGCAATGAACCTCTGACCCCTCAGAGACATTAAAGGCCACAAATTATTGTCAACGAAAAGATGCTGATGTTAATGATGCAAAAACTCTTTATATACTCACAGCAGGCAGAAAGAAGCAGCAGCAGGTAATTGTGTTTCTTACCAAGGAGGTTGTTTATGTCTATAATTATAGTTGTTCTACAATACAGGATAGAGAACAAGAAAAAAAGTGAAGTCTGGGCATTCCTTAGCTCACTCTTTCCTTATACAGTCAATAACGCAGGAGATTGACTACAAAAAGTAGCTACGAAGTATAAACGAACTTTACTGCACAAGAAAAGGCAAAAATGGTGCTTTTTGACTCACATGTCTGATGGCAAACCGGTTTGTAAAAAGGGAATACCAAAAGGGGTCAAATGATGTGACAAATTTCCTAATCTCTTGCTGCACGGCAGAATAGATAATTCACTTAGAGTTAAGTATCATATAATGCCTCACATAAGCTCACCAGTGAAAGGAACAAAGGGACTGTCGTATCCAATATTCTTTCTATTCCAGGTGAAAATATAACCCTCATTCAAAGTTGCATGGGATTCACTCCATTACATGGAAGCAGAAATCCAGGATGCAGCCCACTATGAATAAGAAGAGTGTCAAAGAACAATCTCTTCGCCATATTGCATTTGAATAAACTTGTGTCTTTTTAAACTTTCAGATCTGATGTTAAGAACGCGAACAAACAATAAAACAAAGAATAAATATTAAACAACTGAAAAAACCATTGATAGAAGTAGCCCCACATACCTTAAGGAACCAGGGAGAGTAACAAGCATACAAACTATATACTTTTGTCGACACAATCAATGAGTAAGAAAGAGACATGAAGTAGAAAAAAGCCAACCTTCAACTCCCTCCAGTTCAAATTATCTCCTCCACCAGTCCACATTCCCAAATACAGTAACAAAAATACCTACAATCTTTTAATTTCTTAATTTCTATTTTCAGAAAATTGTGGCACAACGACTTAAACCAAGATCCCCCACCCCCCAAAAAAGAAAAAGAAAAAAAGAAAAAATTGATTTATAGGCTTATTATCAGGAGTGGAGTCAGTGGCATAAAGCAAGCCCCACTCAGAAATTAAATAATTCTCATGAGAAACATTAAGAGACCAAACAACTTCTAGTGAAAAGGAATGAAGAATCTCCATGTCCTGATAATACAACCTATCAAAATTTACTGTGTTTTTCTCCCAATAAAATAATCTGAAAAATGGCATACAAACAACTCTAAGGGCCTCGCTCTGTCATGCCAAAACATGCTGTTTAACACATTTTCACAACAACTTAAGGGAAGCCAACAGTACAACAGGTGGCCTCATGGAATCGTGAAAGCCACTGCAATTTGACTTTGTGAAAAACCTCCGGCATTCACCATATTTCAGTCGAAAAGAGACTCTTGATGAATGGAAACAGACAACGTTCTACTAAAACCTTTCCCGTATATTCAAAAGAGGCATAAATACAGATCCAAAACAGTTTCACGCCCCTTCCTCAACTCCAGAGCTTAGTTGAACACCCTGGGTTGATGCATTTACCAGAAACAAAAAGAGATTCAATGTGCACCCAACACCATAACTGAAACTGAGCTGAATTAAGCCCTAGCCGAACACTAAATTTCATCCCAAGGTAAGGCAATTCAAGAGTAACGCAAACAAACAAGTAGAAGTTTTTAGGGAAGCGAAAAACGAACCTTTGAGTGATGAGATAGAAAGTGTCGCCTTCTTTGCTTTGGGATTCGGCAGCCAATGAAATGTCTCTGATCTTCAACCTCTCTTCTTCCGGCGTTAATGCCGGAAAACTTCGCGTCGATGTCTCAGCCATCACTCCCTGTCTCTCTCTCTCTCTACTGGCGGTGCTGAAAGCTACAGCAGTGGCAGTTGGAGCCGGCCAATGACCGGAGCATGAGTCTTAAACGGAGAATGGAAGAGAAGACACCAACAGCATCGCAGCCCACGCTTAGAGCCAGGGTTGTCCTAACCGGACCCATGAGTGAACCGGTGAGATTAATGAGTCAATAATAGGATCAGTCAAACTAGTTAGATCAGATAAAATTATTTTATTATAATTTATTAAATTATAGATAATTTGTTATTTATATAACTAAATTCTAAATTTATATAGGCAGAAAACTTCTAATGTATATTATCACAAATAGCTAATTTTCAGATTATACTCTTTTTGTAACAAATAAGTAATACATTTCTCTAGATTCTAAAACTTTTTATGAATTACCTTATAAATAACAAAAATACCATTATTTAATTTGAACAAAAATTAATGATTAAGTGGAAAGATATTTTTGGATTGTCAATATGTAATCAACTAATAAAAGGATTCAACGAAGGGGAGGAAAAATAAAACAATTAAAAAGTAAAATATTAACTTGGCAAGTCATCTTTCTAACACAAAGTTTGAGTGACCTAGGTGGTGGGAGACTCAAGGAGAAATTCCAAGACAAGAGGAGGTGAGGGGTTTGATTCTTCTCCACAACAATGTAGTTTTTAATGGTATTTAGGGGAAAAAAAACTAAGAAGCCCTTGAACCAGCCTGAGTATCCGGTCCAACCGTGAAAATTAGCTGGTTTAATTGAGGGTTGACCGGTTCTTGACCGGATCAACGAGACAATGGTTTGTTGCTAGTAATCAAACCGGACACGGTTGGACCGATTGAACCGACTGGTCCGGTCCTATTCTAGTAATCTTGTTTAGAGCAGAATGGACTTGATATGCCAATATCGAAGCAAGTGCTCTCTCTGATTTTTTTTTTTTGGGGGGGGAATTGATATCGAAAATCTGAATTATTGGGATATTAACACAAATAATCTGACCTGAAAAAATTACAGCGAACAATCTGACTGTTGACCCTATTTTTATAAATATACTTACAAAGAGTTTGGTAAGCTTAACTCAGTTTGTTCTCTAACATGAATTTTCTCAAATCAAATTATTTACAAAAAATAGGTTAAAGATTAAACTGTTCGCTGTAATGTTCTCATGTGAGATTATTCGCAATGATACCCCAATAGTTCAGATTATTGGTGGTAATTTTCTCTTTTGGGGGGGTTTAATTGGATCTCCTCTCCTCACCAAAATGCCCAAAATTATAAATAGATATCTCCTGTTTTATGAAAACTATTTTTAGGGCCCCTTAATTTGAGAATAGATTTTGAAGTAACTTCAATGTTGGTGAAACTCTTAAATAGCGTTTTTCTGAGCAAATGGGTCATTTGAATTGTAAAATTATAAAATAACCCTAATTTTTCAAGGATGGGGAATGAAGCACAGCAGTTGGAGCCCTGCGAAACCCAGAAGCCCCAAAACCCATCTAAGTTACCTCTCTCTCTCTTTCCCACTTCTCCATCCTTCTCTCGAAGCCACTGTACATGCAATTGTGAAGATCTTCACCATTGTTAACAAGGAAGGAGTTCAAGCGGATTGCAATTTTTGGAGTTAAGGTTATCATACAATGATGGTATGTGATTTCCCTCTTCTCACATGTCTTTGCTTCATCTGGTGTTCTGTTGAACTTCTTTGTCACTTTGCCCTGTATTTGATATTGTTCTTTGTGTTCAATTAAGCGATGGGTGAAGCTAAGTATGATGTTGAAGCTAATTTCTTTATGGGTCAGTTAATTTTTAGGATTTGAACTGATTTGGTGAATTGGGGGTCATACCTAATAATTAGAGTTTGAATAGCTTAGGAATTATTTGATTAGAAATTTAATTTGAAAATTTTTTTAATTTGATCCATGTAAATTTTTAGGGTTTCAGTTTGGCTATGGTTGCAACACTCTGTTTACATGCAAAGTGATGTGAGGCGGTTGGTATACATCATTCCATGTTCTAAAAGGAGTTAAACCTCAAAATTTGAGCTAAAGTATGAATTTAGGGTTTCAGCTTTGTCTATTGCACGCTTTGTTTGTTTGTAGGGGTTAAATATTTTGAAGGGATGATTGCGATCTTGTTTGAACAGGTAAGTAAAAACTTATTGGTTCATTACAAGGATAGAATGCTTACCATAGCTGATATGAATTTGGATAAGTACTAGGCCATAGATTTGTTTAGGGATGTGAAGGTAGTAACTGTGGAATAAGAAGTAACATTTCTTAAGTATGCTGGATTTAAATGGCATTCACATAGGAGAGAGAATTAGAGGTGGCCACTTAATTCTGATAATGGCTGCATGATGTTAGTTCATTAGTGGGATTCATTAAAAAGTTTTGTGATCCCCATTTATACGGTTGATTTATATGAGCCTAGTCATCTACCAAAAGTGGTGGAAAGTTTAGACAATTTGCAAAAAATAAAAGAAAAAGGGACTGTACAATCTGAAAGCTCATGTGAACCTATAACTGAGCCAACCTTGACTGAAGCTGGAATGTTGGCCGATAGTTTGGTTAGGACCCCATTATCTATATACGTGAGAGACAACATTGCATCAAGAGAAGCCCAACCCAGGTTAAAAGGTAGCCCACATGCAACAAAAGCATCTTCCATATTAGGGATGCAAAAAATTAAAATAAGGAGACCCCTACCTAGAGTTGCAATAGGAAACCCACTATCTGTCAGTCTCAGCAACTCAGCAATCATGGAGATCAACATACCTAACAACTTGCTTCTCCTTCCTCACTACATCCTCATGAAAACCCTTCTCAAGCTATGAACAGTCAAAGAAGTCCCTTATCGAAGCAACTAAGGACAACTTCTCAACCCTTGAACAGTCCTAGAAGATCTTAAAAAGATCCCAAACTAGGCCAACAACCATAACACTTGTCTCCATTACACCTCCTTTCTCATCACAACCTTTTACTAAAGGCCTATCCCAGTTGGTGCTAATCCCAACAAGACAACCTTCTTCTTTATCACAACCTCCTCCTAAAGGCCTCTCCCAATTGGTGCTAACCCCAAGAAGACCCTTGACAAGGTCCCAAATTAGCCCAAATATAGCTGAGAAGAGGCAATCAGAACCTTTTTTATGACAACAGCAAGAAGAAAAGAGAGTATAGCTGAGCCCCTAGATCTTAGTCAATCACAAACATTCATCTACTCAGAGAAAGATTTGTCAATAGTAAGGATTGACTTAGATGAATTTCATGATTTTGATGTGTTGGACGGAGGTCAGCCCCAGATTCCATAGTTAGATGTATTTGATAGTGATGTTGATGAGAATGTGGAGGAGCTAATAGAAGAAGATTAAGAGGAAGATAGTGAAGTAAATGCCATGCCTATTTCAGTCCAAGAGAGCTCTCAAGTCCTTCTTAGTGCTCAAAAGCTTCGTCACAAGGGACTTGGTCCATGCACTGATTTAGAGCTTCAGTTCAAGGTCCATCCTAAGCCCTTAGGATCTATTACCGCCTTGTTTTGGGAAGGTCAAGAGGCCTCCTAGAGAGTTTAATCATTAAATTGAGGCTAAACCCACGACAAGAATAAAGGAAGCTCAAAACAGAAGGTTGTGCTCATAGACAGTTTTTTGACAGAATGTTACTCTAAGTTTTAGGCAATTTTCGTCTATGCTCCATATGCCTTGGCTAAGGTTATTCTGGGCTATCTTTAAGTTTAAGATGTTAGCTTTCACTTGGAATAAGTTTCAAGTCATTTAGCGTTCAGTTGGTCGGTCAAATTAAGCTCCAAAATGGACTGCCCCAAAGTTAACTGTCATTTCCAGTTTGGACCATCTAGTTAGTACGTCCCATTTCGAGAGGCCCATTTCTATCAAACAGCTGGGCCAAAATTAGTGAAACTTTTTCTATTGGAAAATAGACTTATGAAGCATTCATATGAATCCTATTTCATCATATTTGGACCAGAAACAAGAGAGTTATGGCTCATTGAATTCGACCCTGCTGTAGTGTGAATATGTAAAAATCTGAAAGCATTAAATGCAAATGGATTCATCACCCCTAAGAAACCAATGCACGACCAGCTGATTTCAAGGATGCATCGTCCTTTCTTAATGTGGGAATTCAAGATAATAAGTCCCAATGCTAATGAGAACAAGTCTCAAGAGCCCTAGTTTTTAGATTTATATTGTTTTTACCATAGTTTATCTAGTAACTTGCTTTTATATTTCCTATGTTAATCTAGTAAGTTGTATTCTGCATTTTCCTATGTAAGATGAGTTCCCTAGAGTATTGGCCAGCCCTATAAAAGTCATACTCGAGTTTAGTTGAAAGCATGTTGAATGAATGAACAATTGAGCTTCAAAGCTTTCTCTCTCTAAATCTTAAGTTTCCTTTATCCTTATGAATAAGGTGATGAGTCTTGAGTGGAGCCTTTATAGAGTTGTTGGTGGCTAAGCCTTTATGCAACTCTTGGTGGATCCTAGTCTCAGTGGGTGGCATTGCCTTTAAACCCAGTCATATCAACATTCAAGGGGGAATTTAAGCCTAAACTCAAGTTAGCAATTCTGTCGATCTGCGTGCACGCTCCATTTGGTATCAGAGCAAAACCAGGTTGGTGTGCTTAAGTTTATTCCACATTTCCTTGCTTTTAGAGATCTATGTCTACCTTTTTAGTTGTTTAATCTCTCATCGCTTCTCTTTAAGCTACAAAAGAAGCTTGGCTAAACACAATTCCCAGCTACAAAAGAACCTAGCTCCTCAAACAGCCTTTACGTTAACTTTCTATCCATACCCTCTTTAACATGTCAAATGAAGAACACTCCCCTCCTAACTCACCCCAACCAGCAAGGGTTCCAAGGGGAATGAGTTTAGAGCAATCCCACATGATGAGACTAGACAATGCCATCCTAAACCTGTAACAAAGTATGAGGCAAATTAGTAGGCAACTTAAGCAAATGGCCGTCCAATTCACGACCTTCTAAGGAGGCGACAAACTCAAGAATCAAACAACCATGAAGATCAAAATGATTACTCAAGTGATTCTAGCTTGAGGAGTCATTCAAGAAGGGGAGATAGGAGACCTCCAATTGATGAATTCCGTGACATTAAAGTGGAAACCCCCGAAGTTCAATGGCAACTTGAACCCCGATGAGTATTTTGAGTGGGTTCAAGCCATGGATTGAATTTTTAAAGCCAAAGGTTATGATGATGAGGAGATTTTCAAAGTTGCTAGTCTCAAACGCATAAGATATGCCTCCTTGTGGTTTGAGAATCTCAAGAAGTAAAGGACTAGAGATGGCAAGAGGAAGATCAACTCTTGGGAGAAGCTCAAAACCCTTAGGAACAAGCGGTTTCTCCCCGAGAGTTACAAGCAAGACATATACAACCGGATTTTCTCACTCAAACAAAACAACATGAGTGTGAGTGAGTACATGAGAGAGTTTGAACAACTCCTCTTGAGGGGTGGTATTCATGAACCCCAAGAGCAAACCGTGCCTAGGTTTCTCAATGGGTTAAATCCCCTCATTGCTAGAAAGGTGGAACTCCAAACTTGTTTCACCTTGGATGATGTTTTCAAGTTTGCTCTCAAGGTTGAAAAATGAAGAAAGGAGAAGGCAGCTTTCACTAAGCCCTTTTCCAAAGATCAAGTAAGTCAAGACCCCCATTCAAGCCCTTTTCTCAACCTAAATCCGAGATCACCTTACGGGTTGACAAAGGCAAAGCCGTGACTCTTCCTTCTCCAAAGGAATTGCCTAAGAAGTTTGAAGGGAAGAAGTATTTTAAATGTCAAGGTTATGTCCATTTCTAATATGATTGTCTAAATCAAAGGGTCATGACCATACAAGAAGTTGAAGAAGTTGATGCCATGATGATGGAAGTTCAAGAAGACAACAATGGGGCAGATTCGGACAATCTAGACGAGGAGACTCAACTTGATGTCGATGAAGGTGAATTACTTATTTTAAGGAGGACTTTATACATCCAAGACTCTTCTTATGACAAGGCTCAAAGGGAAATGATCTTTCACTCTCGATGTACCATACAAGACAAGGTTTGCAACTTGATTATTGATGGGGGAAGTTGCACCAACATGGCCTCCACTATTCTTATTGAGAAGCTTGGTATTCTTGCCATATCTCATCCCAAGCCCTGTTCTTTGAAGTGGCTCAATGATGGTGGCGACATCAAGGTAACTAAGCAAGCTCTTATCTCTTTTTCAATTGGAAGGAAATATAGTGATAATGTTCTTTGTGATGTGGTGCCTACGAGTGCATGTCATATACTATTGGGGCGGTCTTGGCAATTTGATGGGCATGTTGTACATGATGGGTTCAAAAACACCTATTCCTTGATTGTTGATAAAGAAAAGATTGTCTTAAACCCATTACCACCTAACCAATTTCACAAAACTAAACCCGAGGTAGGAAGTGAGAAAAAGATAGACCTTCTCATGTTGAGTGAAACACGAGTTGAGAGAGCTTTAAGCAAGGGTAAGCAAGTTCAAGCTTTACTCATGCTTGAAAGTAACAAAAGTGAGGAAGTAACTGCCTTACACCTTTCAATCTGCCCCCTTATTTCACAATACCAAGATGTTTTCCCACAAGATTCACCCCCGGCCCCCCTCCAATCCGAGGCATTGTGCACCAAATTGACCTCATTCCTGGTGCCCCACTCCCTAATAAGGCTGCCTATAGATGTAACCCCCAAGAGACCAAGGAACTTCAAAGACAAGTTGAAGAATTGATGGTTAGAGGTTATGTAAGAGAAAGCATGAGTCCTTGCTCAGTTCCGTCTTTGTTAGTGCCAAAGAAGGATGGTTCATACCGCATGTGTGTGGATAGTGGAGCTATAAATAACATTACTATCAAGTATAGGTATCCCATACTAACAGTTGAGATATTCTTGATGAACTTCATGGCTCTTCTATCTTCTCCAAGATTAATTTAAGGAGTAGATATCACTAAATCTGCATGAGGGAAGGGGATGAATGGAAGATAGCATTTAAGACAAAAAGAGGACTTTATGAGTGGTTGGTGATGCTTTTCAGCCTCTCTAATACTCCTAGTACATTTGTGAGATTGATGAATTTAAGTCTTGAGGACTTTTCTTGGATAATTCGTGGTTGTCTATTCTGATGACATTCTAATTTATTCAAAGAGTGAAGAAGATCACCTATAACATTTGGAAGAAGTTTTCAAGGTTTTAAGAGCTCAAAGGCTCTTTGATAAGTTAGAGAAGTATGAGTTCTTTTCATCCCAAGTTACCTTTTTGGGGTATGTTATTTCCAAAGATGGTATATCCATGGATCAAGCCAAAGTGAAAGCTATCAAGTCATGGCTAACTCCCATCTTCATAACCGAAGTTAGGAGTTTTCATGGCTTGGTATCTTTTTATAGAGGATTCATCAAGGCATTTAGCACCCTCACAGCCCCCATCACCGAATGTATGCAGGAAGGATCTTTTGAGTGGACCAAGGCCGCCCATGATGCCTTTGAGACACTCAAAAGCAAGCTATGTGAAGCCCCAGTGCTAGCCCTTCCCAACTTTAACAAGCTATTTGAGGTTGATTGTGATGCAAGTGGAGTGGGTATAGGGGCTGTCCTCATGCAAGATCAACGCCCTATTGCCTACTTTAGTGAAAAGCTCAACGGCTCAAGGAAGAACTACTTAACTTACGACAAATTATTTTATGCATTGGTAAGAGCTCTTGATCATTGGTCACATTATTTAAGGCTAAAACAGTTTGTACTTCACTCCGATCACAAGGCCTTAAAGTACTTGAATGGCCAGCATAAACTCAATCCAAGACATGCTAAGTAGGTTGAGTTCTTGCAAAGTTTCTACTTTGTGGTCAAACATAAGAAGGGGAGCACAAATGTTGTAGTAGATGCATTATCTAGGCGGTATTCTCTTTTGGTTGTAATGGAAGTAAGGTTTTTAGGCTTCCAACTCATCCGAGAGCTCTGCTAAGATGATGAAGACTTCAAGCGCTACCTCCATGATTAAGATGACCATAAGCATAGCCCTTAAACTCTCCAAGAGGGCTTCTTATTCAAGGGCAACAAGCTATGTATTCCAAAGGGGCCAATCCAAAAGCTTCTTGTCAAAGAGGTGCATGAAGGGGCTTGGCTGGCCATTTTGGGATCAACAAGACCATTGACATGCTCAAGAAACATTTCTTTTGGCCCAAGATGGGTAGGGACATTCATGAGGTAATTTCTAAGTGTTCTACTTGCCAAAAGGCCAAAAGCCAATTCCACCAAGGGTTATACACCCCATTGCCTATTCCTAATGGTCCATGGGAGGATGTAAGCATGGATTTCATAGTTGCTCTCCCAAGGACTGAAAGGGGTAAGGATGCCATTATGGTGGTGGTAGATCCCTTTTCAAAGATGGCTCACTTCATTCTTGATGAGAAAGTCGATGATGCATCTTATGTGGCCTATCTTTACTTCAAGGAAGTTGTCAAACTTCATGGCATACCTAAGAGCATTGTTTCGGATCAGAACACAAAGTTTCTTAGTCACTTTTGGAGGTGTTTATGGCAATTCCTTGGCACTAAGCTCTTGTATAGCACCTCCCACCATCCTCAAACGGATGGAGAGACTGAGGTTACCAACAAGACTCTTGCCACATTGCTTAGAAGCTTGGTGAGTAAAAGCATCAAGAAGTGGGATCTCAAGCTCCCACATCCTGAGTTTGGATACAACTGTACACCAAGCTTTGCTACTGCCCATTCTCCATTTGAGTCATGTTATGGAATCAACCGTCTAACTCCACTTGAACTCATACCTCTTCCTCTTGAGTCTAGAGTGAGTTATGAGGCAGAAGAAAAAGCAAAGGAGATGAAGAAGCTTCACCAACAAATTTGGGCAAAGATTGAGAAGACCAATGAGATGTACAAGGAAAGATCAAATAAGTACCGCAAGGCCCTCACCTTCAAGCCTGGGGACTTAGTATGGCTCCACTTGAGAAAGGAAAGATTCCCATCACGAAGGAGAAACAAGTTTATGCCAAGAGGGGATGGTACTTTCAAAGTCCTTGAAAAGGTGAACAATAATGCCTATAAGCTAGAATTGCCCGCTGACATAGGTGTGTCTCCTACCTTTAATATAGGTGATCTCACACCTTACCTTGAGGATGAAGATGACGGTGATGATTTGAGGGCAAATCACAATCAAGAAGGGGAGGATGAAGTAAATGCCATGCTTATTTTAGTGTAAGAGAGCTCGTAAGTCCTTCTTAGTACTTAAAAGATTAGTCACCAGGGACTTGGCCCATGCACTGATTTAGAGCTTCAGTTCAAGGTCCATCCTAAGCCCTTAGGATCTATTATCCTCTTGTTTTGGGAAGGTCAAAAGGCCTCCTTGAGGGTTTAATAATTAAATTGAGGTTACACCCACAGCAAGAATAAGGGAAGCTCAAAACAGAAGGTTGTGCTCATGGATAGTTTTTGGACAGAATGTTACTTTGAGTTTTGAGACAAATTTCGTCTATGCTCCACATGCCTTGGCTGAGGTTATTCTGGGCTATCTTTAAGTTTAAGATGTTAGCTTTCACATGGAACAAGTTTTAAGTCATTTGGAGTTTTGGTCGATCAAATTAAGCTCCAAAGTGGACTGACCCAAAGTTAATTGTCAGTTCCAATTTGGACCATCTGGCTAGTACGACCCATTTCTCTCAAACGGCTAGGCTAAAATTAGTGAAACTTTTTATATTGGAAAATAGACTTTCGCAACTTTCATATGAATCCTATTTCATCATATTTGGACCAGAAACAAGAGAGTTATGACTCATTGAATCTGACCTTGCTGCAGTGTGAATACGCAGAAATCTGAAAGCATTAAATGCAAATGGATTCATCATCCCTAAGAAACCAATGCATGACTAGCTAATTCCAAGGATGCATCCCCCTTTCTTAATGTGGGAATTCAAGGTAATAAGTCCCTATGCTGATGTGAACAAGTCTCAAGAGCCCTAGTTTTTAGATTTATATTGTTTTTATCATAGTTTACATAGTAACTTGCTTTTATATTTCCTATGTTAATCTAGTAAATTATATTTTGCATTTTCCTATGTAAGATGAGTTTCCTAGAGTAATTGGCCAGCCTTATAAAATCCATACTCGAGTTTAGTTGAAAGCAAGTTGAATGAATGAACAATTGAGCTTCAAAGCTCTCTCTCTCTAAATCTTAAGTAGTCTTAATCCTTGTAAACAAGGTGGTGAGTCTCGAGTGGAGCCTTTATAGAGTTGTTGGTGGCTAAGCCTTTATGCAATTCTTGATGGATCCTAGTCTTGGTGGGTGGCGTTGCCTTTAAACGAAGTCATATTAACGTTCAAGGGGGGAATTTGAGCCTAAACTCAAGTTAGCAATTCTGCCCATCCGCGTGCACGCTCCAGATAGTAAGGACAATGACTTTAGAGGAGATGAACATAATGATTTTAATGAAGTATCATCAGACGAGGAGTTAGATGAGACTAAGGTGCTTGATGAATTAGATTTGGATGTTAACACAAAGCAGAGGATGACATTAGGTCGTAAGGATATAGATGGTGATGAGGGCCCCATAAT
Organism: Carnegiea gigantea; assembly: GCA_029747015.1. NCBI lineage: Eukaryota > Viridiplantae > Streptophyta > Magnoliopsida > Caryophyllales > Cactaceae > Carnegiea > Carnegiea gigantea. The sequence continues at coordinate 93,326 of JAKOGI010001106.1, forward strand.
TGTGAGTAAGATGGCAAAAGTGTTCAAAAAAGGGGGTTGTGTAGTAGGAACAGAGAGAAGAGTGTCACTTGGAAAGAAGGTGATATATATATACATGTAAGGAAGACATACTAATAGTCATGAAGGACTTTTGTGTGCAGTAAGGGATTTCTTTTAGGAAGGTTAGGAATGACATGAGGAGATACACCAAAAAATGTGCAAATTTGGATTGCACTTGGAGAATACTTGTATATGTGCTTATTAACAAATGTGCATGGATGATTAGCAGACATATAGGAAAGCAAATCTATAGTAGGATTGAAGCTAACAAAAGTGCTAATTCAAGATGAGTTGCAACCCGCCTTCTGTCATAATATAGGGCAAACCCAAATGCTGATGTTAAGAATATGGAGGACTTTATAATCGCAAGTACGGGGTGAGAGTTCCAAAGCACACCTTTTGGAAGGAAAGGAAACTTATAAAAATACAAATTGAGGGTTCTCATGATGATGGGTACTAGAAACTTATATAGTATATGGAGGAGTTCAAGGCAAGGAACCCTAAGTCATTTTGTTTCATCAAGTGGATAGATTAAGCTCTTGGGAGAATCCTACATTCAAGAGGCACCATATTTGCATTTGCTCAGTCATAGGAGCATTGTAGACCCTTGATTGGCATTTATGAATGTCACTTTAAAGGTACAACACACATGCCTCTTTGTTTCAGTGCCTATTTTAGTTAATCTCTTTTGTTATTAAACTCTATAATCACTTACAATGGTCAGTTTTCATTAGCTTATGGGATTACACCACAAGAAAATGAGGAGGAATAGAGTTGTTTTCTTGAAGGTCTTGTAAGTGCACTTGACGCAAGGGAGAATAACTTCAAGTACACAATTATGTCTAATAGGAACAAGGTATTGGCACTCATTTTTGTTAAGTAACTGTCTATTAGGCATCATCAAAGCTTTGTTAAGCAACTGCCTGTTACGTTAGGTATTAGCATAAGGTATTCCCTATAACTATTCACTAAATGTCTGTGTATATAATCAGGGCATCATCAAAGCTTTGAAGAATGTTATACTCCAAGCATCAAGAAGGATCTGTGTGCTCCATTTCTATAAGAACTTTGCTACAAACTATTCTAGTAAGGGCATCTATTTCCTTATGCAATCAAAGCATTGAAGATACATAATTTGCTTTTGCTGACTGAGTCTTTCTCCCTCTCCTATTCCAATTGCAAGGGGCATAGTTTTATTGTTTCTTTTACATTGCTACAAATGCACACTCTGCTTTTGTGAAAAATTTACTTTTTGGTCTATTAGGGTTTGGGATAATAATTTATGTGACCTACTTTTTTAGATAAATAATTTTGGGGCTATAGAGGTTTGGGTCATTGTTTTTTGGGGTACAGGTTTGGGTCATTGTTTTTTGGGGTACAACTGTTTGGGTTATAATACTTTCAGGGGGCAAATATTTATTTTTCTGACCCACGTCTTTCTAAAATTATGCATTGACCCCAATTTGTAAATGTGATTATCTTTACTGTTTTTGCTTCTTATGATGACTTTACTTGATACTAGTTATTACAATCTACTACTTATACCATAAATGTTATATTTTCTATGATTAGAGGCCCACCATACTTAGTAAAATAATTAAAACTTAATCAGAGTTTTGACCATTACCTGAACTTAGTCGATGCCGGATCCTGGTGTTCCTCTAGCTTCCAGTTTATAGAGATTGATAATCTCAACCACGCCTTCCTTAGATCAGGTGCAATATAGATCCATTTCGTTTCCTACCTCGGACTGTACTCACTAATCAAATTTTTAATAGTTTTTAAGGATAATAAGCTTTTAATCAAAAAATCATAATATTTGAGACATAAGGTTCGATTGGATAACGTTATCCACTTGGAAACTTCTTTTATTGAAAGTTTAAAAGTAGAAATATTACAATGGAAAGATTTGAAGATGGACTTAAACTGTTAAGATCATCAGAGATGCTTGCTCATAGAAATGGAGATACCCGACTTTTCTTTTGCTCAGGTATGCTCAAATGATCGTATCTCTTTTTAGCATTCAGCCTCTCCTTTTATAGGGGAGATGGACTATATAGGATGTCCTAAGGACTACAGTACACACTGATATTTTCACATGACTACAGTTGTTCTTACATGACTACAGTAGATAATATTATTTTACTGATTTAACACTGGACAAAATAGTACAATAATGGAGCAACCAGTTTTCAAAGCCTTTAGTGCTAACAAGACTAGTAATCCATATTAAGTTCTGCAAGCCTTCGTCTCCAATAATGTCTTCCAATCCATCACTATTCATATAATCATCAAAATCTTCATCAATTTGAAAATGCTCTGGGTCCCATTTTTTAAAAAATTCATAAAGATATTTCTTTCCTTTTTTTGATAAGAATTTTCGAGTTTCAACATCAAAGAAATAATCAAAGACATCTTTTGAAATAGCTCCCTCTATCTTTAAATATTTGCTAAACTCATTATGATAAGCAAATATAGTGTTCCCGCAATTCATTAGTGTTCCTCTTTGTTCAATGAATGCCCATATTTGATGATAAATATTGTAAAAACCGATGGCTCTTGCTAAAGTAGGATCATCAACTAATTTTTTTCATTTTGAAAACCATTCTATCGTTGATCATTGGGATTGTATAAATTAACTATTTGAGCAAGATAATGGGCTGGCTTGCCTTGTCCATTTTCATACTCAATTATTCCACAATGTAACTCAACATATAGCATCTATTGTATGGGACTTTTGTTAGACCATCAACAGATGTAAGAATCCAATGAATCCTTCTGAACATCCATTGTTGAAACTTAGTTAGTCTTTGGAAAAATAGATACTTCGGATTTGGGATTTCCATGAGATAAACTACCATTTCATATTCCCATGCTTTGTAACGCCTCGAATGTAACTAGATCACTGTTTGTGTTCCTTTCATTAGTTTTCCCAATTAGAAATGACAACCCAAATGATTAGGCGCCACTGCCGTCCAACAAGGACAAGGCTTTACTTGTACATTATAAACTTATCCATAATAATCGATGTTTACCATCAAAGGCATTCACACCATCACAACCCATCAGATCATTTAGATAAGTATAGAAATTGTTCTAACATCAAAACGATTTAAACATCTCAAGTATTACACCAAAATATATAATTCTGATAATATATACAGTCTCAACACCAAAATATATACCACAATACGGTGTTATAATATCTCAACGATAATACACCGCTGTTCCATACAGACTTCCCGACTCACTTATCATCTTCAGCCGTCCTGTCCGCCTGAAGGCGATTTACTAAGTATTTTCCTAAAACAAAACATGAAAATATTTCGAATTATGAGCCAAAGCTCAGTACATGTATTCCTGTATTGTTAAACATTCATGGAGAAAAAAACTGGTTGGGCCCGCATTGCAATTCATTTTTAATTAAACACAGGGAATGAGATAAATATGAAACTGCGTTGTCAATTATTATTTGATAGTGAACCCCTAGTAACTATTACGATATGAAGATAGGTGTACACCTGTCAAGCCGATCGGGACCTGGCCTGAAGTCGCGCGGGTAACTGAAGGGCTATGCCTTATAGCTGATAACTGATGGGGTCACTAATTATATGATAACTCACTGATTGAATTGATTCATTAATGTACTTACTAAAACATTATAATTTTGATAAATACGTACTGATTTCTAAAGATACAGACAATGAACATACCTGAAATTTTTAAATGTAAGCTCACTGAATAATATTATGTATAAAAGTGGAAGGAATGATAGATTAGACCTTGATTCTATACAAAATTATCGTTGTAGGAATATACGGTTAGCAAAAATTATTTATTTCATAGCTAATAATTTAGTAGAAAAAAAGTAAAAGCATAACAGAGGCTTAGAAAGAATGACTCATAACTTAATCAACTGGCTTCTGATTGCAACTCAAAATCCCAATATAGAAAGCTTAGAAAGTCCCAAAAATCTTTCATTCAGAACACCAAGCTTGATTCCCACAATAGAATTCCCAAAATGAGGCTAGAACACATGCATATCAGTTTTGATCCATTCTACGCAGTTTTGGTAAAACAACCATAATGTTTTCCACAGACCTTGGATTAAGGTGATTCAAAAAGCATTTGAAATATAACACACTGAAATATCAACCCGCCAAAAATTATAATTTTCTAATGGCCTAATCATTACCAATTTAATCGTAAACTCTATCCTGTTTCCCTCAAATTTCCAGCCCTTAATGTTTTGGCTTTTCCCTCTCTTTTTTACACAAATTCTCAACTTAAACCATTCCTTAAAAGCACGTAAACAAACTTTGGTCCATCCCAATAGCATACAAAATCGCCACACTCAAATTCACTTCATAATCATATCCAATAGAGATCACTTTTCAATCAAATACACACATAAACCAAGTTTAAAGCTATATTAATCCAAACCATACATTATTTACCAAAATCCTATTTCATGGCCAACTTAGACTCACTCCAACTCATTTGAAATCACTAAAAACATCATCATAAACACCAATAGATTAGAAGATGACCAAATTAAAGATAAAACAATTAAAATCCAACATTTTAACATCAAGCTTGCATGATTAACATCAACCCTTAACTCTAGCATGGTCCAACCTCAACTCCACCATGGTCAACATAAAAAAAAAACTCCTATTTCTCATCAAAACATCATGATGAAAGATCATAAACATCAAAACAAGAATTAAAACTAAAATAAAAAGCAAAACCAATAAAATCAAGTTTCAAGATTACTCACTTTGATTGAAAATAAGTAGAGATGGAGATGAGGTTTAGTGGTTTTGATGATGGAGGATGGGAGCTTAAGGTATTAGGATGTCGGGGGGCCGGGGATCACCGGAGCTGGCCAGAAATCATGCAGAACAGGCTGGCCTACTGCTGCCATGGGGAGGGAAGAGAAAGAGGAGCGAGAAAAAGAAGTTTGGATTGAATTGTTTTTTATTGACTAATCTGACTCTTTGACTGAGTTTTAACTAATAAAGTAACTTTTTGAGCTAACCATGGTTAAATTTAACCATGGTAATTAGTTAGATTAATAAGCAAAGTTGTTGGGCTTCAAAACGACCGAAATAAGTTGGGTTCGGGAATAAAACGCTTTGTAACGATAACGTTTTACGAAACTCAAAATTAAATTTTTGTAATGTTACAGAAAACAAAATATATTACTTAGATTAAACTTGTTAGGGCCTACTATCAATTCTTCCAAAGTTTTCGTTAATCAATTAAACAAATAAATAAAATCCGAATTGCCAAGTGAGGGCCCAAACAAATTTTTTTCGTTGGGGTGAATAAATGCGATAAATAAATATGAGAAAAAAAATTATGAACATGAGGTAATTAAATAAATAAACATAATTAAATAGTTTTAGGGTTGGGGTTTTACATGCTTTCACGACGGGGTCGTCTGGAGAGATTGAATCTACCGGAAAATTAACACAACCAACTCCAGATCTATCAAAAAAGTAGATTGTGGTACTCCATAATTCCCAAATATCATAGGAATGATTATGATAGTAGTCGATGTAGGCTGCATACTACTTGTTGAACCACTTTTCTTGGACATGAGAACTTATTTTTTCTTGCATATTATAAAGACATATAAGTAATTAATTTGCAACTTTAGAAGGAAAAATCTTTGGGCTATTAGGTAGGCAGAAGATAGTAGACCAAATGTGATCTACTTTTTGTATGAAATTTCAAAATATCTATAACAATTTTACTAGAAGGAGAAACCCATTGTATCACGAGTTAAACTATCTGTTAGAAAATTCTTTGATCCCTTTATATGTTCAATAGAGAAGGAAAACTAGTTAAACCATAATTGCCAATGCAAGAGTCGCCAGTGCGCTTACATATTTGATAAATGTTTTTCACAAAATCAAGTATTCCTTTGCAATCGGTTGGAATAAGAAAAGGTCTTAGAGCCAAAAAGATTAAGAACTTTTTAATTCCCCTTATGACTGCAAGGATTTCTTTTTCCATCGTGGGATAGTTGCATTCTACTTTATTAAAACTCTCACTGCAACATTTGCAGAGTTTTTCCCCTTCTTTGATTTTGAGTACTGTACTCCAGTGCTCATTGCTGGCATCTGTCTCAAGAATTAAATCATATCCTTCATTTGGCCAATTAAGAACATAAAGATTTTCACACATCTTTTTGAGGTTCTAAACAATCATTGAATCACTAGGGGTCTATGTCCCATTTACTTCTTTTTTGAGTTTTTGTTGCAATGACTTTCTCAATTTAGCTAGATCTTTAATGAAGTCGGAAACATAGGTAAGACATCCAAGAAACCTTTCTAATTGCTTCCTATCTTCAATCTTTTTAGAAAAATTTTCTATTTTTTCTAGAATGTGCTTTTGTAGAATGATTTATTCAGCTTTTATCTTTAGACCTAAAAATTCAATTTTCTGTTCAGCACAAACCAAGAGTAATACCATGATCAATGCATCTTTGAGTGACAATTAGAATATCATCTTTATGTTGTTCTATAGTTTTAGAAAAGAAAAGGATATCATCAATGTAAACTAGACAACAATGATTAAGATCTTTGGAGATGTTATCCATTCTTCTTTAGAATATTTGAGGTGCATTTTTTAGACCAAACAACATTACTATCCATTCATAATCTCCTTGAAGGGCACTAAAAGTAGTTAAAGGAATGCTTTGTTCATCCATTTTAATTTGTTAATATCTGCTTTTGCAATCCATTTTCGAGAACCAAGAGGTTCCTTGAATTCTATTAAAAAGGATTATTTTGTTAGGAATATAATAACCATCAAAGATAGTATTATCATTAAACTTTTTGTAACTGATTACTAGTCTAGCTTTTTCTTTTTTTCTTCAGCATGATTTCATAACATAAAAGTGGAACTAGCGTGTTGAGCAAAAAATTTAATAAAAATAAATAATATGCACAACACAATTTTTCGACGTGCAAAAACATACATCAGTTCATTTTGAATACGACCCTATTCAAGAGGATATGCCTCCTTAATTACGTCCCCCTCTTAAAAGACCAACTTTTGATTCCGACTCATTCTGTTTAATTTTTCTTCTTTGTCTTGTTTTGGGTTAATAAGACTTTATATACTTTGGGCCACACTTATAATATTTTTAATGTCGAATTGCCCGTATCCAAAACTTAATTGCATCAGATAGTGGTTATATAGGCACCTCCTAAGAAGGATATTATACATACAAATTCTTCATGTGCAGGCTAGGGAACGAGTAATTTTATTTGATAGGGAGTTTGGGTTGCACTGACTTTTTTTATCGTGAACTGCCTACGTACCTCTTTTATAGAAAATCAAACCAGTCGTAGTTCTTTAAATAAATTGGATTTGTATTTTATGTTTTTGTTAAGTTAATAATCATAATTTTATTTTTTTTGAATTTGAACTAGATTAAAAGTCACAAATTTTGTCGACTAGGTTAAATTTTTTTTAGCCGTTTCACAATTAAATTTTTCTTTATTTTCTAACTTAGTCCTTTAGGGGCCATCCATTTATTTTGTTATTTATTTTTTTGAAACTTCCGATTGTGCCCACAATTTATTCATAGGCTTCATGCTAACTCTTGGCGACAAATCAAGGTAGTTCGAACCCAAAATTTATTTTGGCTTACATCGTGGAAGGGGGAAAATTAGTGAGCTTGGTTGTACATTTGGCTCAAGTTCGGTCTGTTTTTCCATACTTATGATTTAAAAAAGATTCAACTTTTTGATAAGCTTTGTTTTTCATTCGTTTTGGTTATGTAAAGTATAACCAAGGGTCATAGAACTGTAATTTTGATCTTTTGTAAAAGAGGGGGGAGATAAATAAAGTTTTTTGGTCCATTTCATTAACTTGGAAAATTAAGGGGATCGATTTCTATATTGGGGGGCTTGGCTCTTTGGCTTTTGAGCCGGTAAGGTGCAATTTACTTAAAAAAATGAACTTGTTTTGTAAAGTTGGGGGGGTGTCAGTTTGAGCCCATTTGAAGACCTCAATTTAGACTGAACTTGAAAAATTTTATATCAAGCTTCATACGTATTCTTAATAGAATCAAGCTACCATAGTTCTAGTCGATGCTTGATTTGAGCATATTTTATTTTCCCCTTTTGTAGATTTGCTTAAGTAGATGCATAGAAATTTATGTACATCCACTTATAACTTAAGGGTACAAGCCTCTTTGTTTTGTTATAAAGTTGCCCAATTAATAACATGATGACTTTGTGTTCATTACTATATTTCACTGTTGATAACTACTGTGACCAAAGAAAACTGCAGCCATGTACTCTTCTTTTTTCTTTTTTTTTTTGTTTTGCCTTTTTCCTCCAGATTTGGTTTACTTTATTTGGACAAATGAACAACCATGTTAGGCTTTATGCTTTCCTCTTTACATCCAATCTCATTGGATTAGAGAAGAGGATAAGTCAAGGAAAAAGACCAAAATCACAAGCTTTAATTTTTTTAAGTGCTTCACACATTTCATCATGTGTTGCATCTACTTAGTTGTTTTCTTCACCCCTCTCCATGTTTGATTTAATTCCAATATCACTAAGTCTGAAGTCTTTTTTTTAAAAATTGCAATTGGCTCGGAATTAGTATTTTCTTATGATTTATGCCAATATCCCTTCTTCTCTTTTTTATTTTATTTACTTGGATTTTGATCGAGACTAATAATATGTACATTTTTTTTAAATTAATGGATAGATCATATCTTCACACCATCACAAATCTCCAAAATGGAGTCCTACCTCCAGTTGTTGACCTATTATTATTAGATTTCGACTTCACGATTTATAAATATTGCCCCTTCCTTTTATCATCACACTTCTATCCTTCTTTTTAGTCAGACTATTACTCCTGCTCTTTATTTCGAAATCCACCAAAAGGTATCCTTTTTTTTTGTGCTTCATTCATCATTTTTACCAAGATAGTCATGACTCAAGCTTCCATTTTCTTTTTTTTTTTGAATGGAACAGAGGGCATTTACGTATGAGAAAAACTAAAACCAAAGTTGCTAATTTAGATTTTGGATTGCATCTTGGTTCACATTTGTTTTGCCAATTATCCAATTCCCTCTTAATCTAATCACCACCAACCAGGGTCAGAGGATTGTGGGCTAGGGAGAGTTGTGAATTCTCCATACTATTAAATTGTTTATTGCCACTCGCTATTTTGAATTCTTCATGTAGGCAAGGATGGTTATTATGCTTTTTTTTGGGAAAATTATCATTCGCTCACCATGTTCCCAATCCTGTGAACCTTGGTTCCAAATTGGTTACAGGGAGTACCTTTTGCTTTATCAAAATGAGCTCTTTGAATTTTTATTTTTATTTTTTTTTACTTTTTGCCAAATAGCCACAATAAAGCAATTATTTTTGGGGTGAAGCATGACAAAATTCATTGCTCTTTTAGAAATTATATTAAGAAAGCAAAGATCCCTCATGATTAAAGACATGAACTTCATCTCTCTTTTTTGCATACAGGCCCATTCGTTTAATAGTCTGACAAGACTTATTTGTTTATGAGTCGAGCAGGACTACGGATCCACTAGGATCCATGAATTTTATGGTTTCGGTCGGAACCGATATTTGGCAAGATCCATAAATTTCATGATTCTGGTAGGAATCGTGATGTAACATAATTTTGGTTTAGTTCGTGAGCCTGTCAAGATCCAATTTCAGATTAGGACCTTTGAATTGGGCAAAATTCAAATTGTGGTGTTGTGACCTACTATTGCCTTTACCGTGACTGGGTGAATTATTTGGTTGTAGTTGGCCATGGTGGGTGGCTTCAAACAGGAAGAAAGATAGTGGATGATGTAAACTATATACCAAGAGGGAGTAGTGACTTTTAAGAGCTTCAGTTGTTGAAATTTAGTACCTTGGATTTTCTTGTCTTTTTCACCAGTGATTTCTTGTGCAATTACTATAGTCTTCTTCGTCTTCCACTCGCTTTTTTATTTGCCCAGATTTATGCTTCAGTAACTCCAACCCTTTAGTTGGCCATGTTCCTTGCGTTCATAAGAAGTGATAGGGACAACTGCTTCCCCTCTTTCCCACATTGTATAGAGATATGAAAGTGGTGTAGGTGGGAAGTTTTGTGGTCAAACAAGAAACCAGCTATCATGACCAACATTTTAATTCCTCTTTTTTTTTTTTTGAAAAAAATGCTAACAAATATGAAGAAGGGTTGCCACGTTATTACCCTTCAAGGCCCAAGGCTATGTTTCACTTGGTTTTAAGTCACCTTTTTTTTAAATTGATGTCAAGGGGTTCATGACTTTTGCCTTTTTCTTTTTTTTTTTTTCATAACCTGATTGTGTGCCTTCTTGAACCAAGTACATGAGGTCCTAATTTTTCAGATTCCCCCTTAAAATTTTGACGCTCCCTTTTTTACTGTGGACTGATACTAAATTTATTAGTGTTAATTTTGACGAATTAAATTTATCCTGATTTCATGTTCAATAGTTGCCCCATGTGCATTGTTCATGTTAGAACATTTGGTAACTTGATGAATGCATGCATTTTATGAGCTCCTTTGTCATTTATTAATTAGTCTGTTTTTTGTGTAGAGGATAATTAACGATTATGGACAAAACTCTTGGCAATAAAAGGGCTCCACTATAAAATGGTCAAGAATGTGACTATGGGCCTTATTATCGGCGTTCAAGTTCCTTGCCAAGTCTTAATGTAATCCCTTCCTCCACCCTAACATCTATCTTGGTTAAAAAAGTTAGAGTCAAGCAAGGGACACTTCGTCATCATAGGAATGACAAGAAGATGTTGATAAAAGTAAGGATTACGAGAACTACTTTAATGCCACTCTTCTTGAGAAGGTTAATACTGAACGTCGTGGGCAAGAAACATAAGTGTCAAGAGTGAAGGTTTGAGTCCTGTTTGCATTTCCCGTCTAGAGCGAATGGCAAACATAAGTGGTTTTGATGATGGAGGATGGTAACTTGAGGTATTAGGATATCGGGGGGGTCGGAGATCACCAGAGTTGACCGAAAAAGTGGCCAAAAATCAGCCAGAACAGGCTGGCCTGCTGCTGCCGTGGGGAGGGAAGAGAAAGAGGAGAGAGAAAATGAAGTTTGGATTGAATTGTGTTTTGTTGACTAATCTAACTCTTTGGCTGAGTTTTAACTAGTAACAACTTTTTGAGCTAACCATGGTTAAGTTTAACCATGATAATTAGTTCGATTAATAAGTAAACTTGCTGGGCTTCAAAACGGCTGAAATAAGCTAGGTTCGAAAATAAAACGCTTCATAATGAGAACGTTTTTCCAAAACTCAAAATTAAATTTTTGTAATGTTATAGAAAACAAAATGTATTACTTAGATTAAACTTGTCAGGGCCTACTATCAATTCTTCCAAAATTTTCATTAATCAATTAAATAAGCAAATAAAATTCGAATTGCCAAGTGAGGGCCCAAATAATTTTTTTTTTACCAAGGTGAATAAACGCGATAAATAAATATGAGAGAAAAATTATGAATATGAGGTAGTTAAATAAATAAACATAATTAAATAGTTTTAGGGTTGGGGTTTTACATGCTTTCACGACGGGGTCATCTGAAGAGATTGAATTTGCCGGAAAACTAAGACAACCAACTCCAGATCTATCAAAAAAGTAGATTGTGGTACTCCATGATTCCCAAATATCATAGGAATGATTATGATAGTAGTCAATGTAGGCTGCATACTCATTGAACCACTTTTCTTAGATATGAGAACTTATTTTTTCTTGCATATTATAAGAACATCTTAAGTAATTAATTTGCAACTTTAGAAGAAAAAATCTTTGGGCTATTAGGTAAGCAGAAGATAACAGACCAAAACGTGATCTACTTTTTGTATGAAATTTCAAAATATTCATAAGAATTTTACTAGAAGGAGAAACCCATTCTATCACGAGTTAAACTATCTGTTAGAAAATTCTTTGATCCCTTTATATGTTCAATAGAGAAGGAAAACTGGTTAAGCCATAATTGCCAACACAAGAGTCGCTAGTGTGCTTGCATATTTGATAAATCTTTTTCACAAAATCAAGTATTCCTCTGCAATCGATTCGAATAAGAAAAGGTCTTAGAGCCAAAAAGATTAAGAACTTTTCAATTCTCCGTATGACTACAAGGATTTCTTTTTCCATCGTGGGATAGTTGCATTCTGCTTTATTAAAATTCTCACTACAATATTTGTAGAGTTTCTCCCCTTCTTTGATTTTAAGTACTGTACTCCAGTGCTCATTGCTGGCATCTGTCTCAAGAATTAAAGCATCTCCTTCATCAGAGAAATTAAGAACATAAAGATTTTCACACATCTTTTTGAAGTTCTAAACAATCTTTGAATCACTAGGGGTCTATGTCTAATTTACTTCTTTTTTGAATTTTTGTTGGAATGACTTTCTCAATTTAGCTAGATCTTTCATGATGTCTGAAGCATAGGTAAGACATCTAAGAAATTTTTCTAATTGCATCCTATCTTCAATTTTTTAAGGAATATTTTCTATTTTTTCTAGAATATGCTTTTGTAGAATGATTTATTCAGCTTTTATCTTTACACCTAAAAACTCAATTTCTTGTTCAGTACAAATGCACTTATTCTTACCAACAGTAATACCATGATCAATGCATCTTTGAGTGACAGTTAGAACATCATCTTTATGTTGTTCTATGGTTTTGGAAAAGAAAAGGATATCATCAATGTAAACTAGACAGCAATGATTAAGATATTTGAAGATATTATCCATTCTTCTTTAGAATATTTGAGGTGCATTTTTTAGACCAAACAATGTTACTATCCATTCATGATGTTCTTGAAGGGTACTAAAAGTAGTTAAAGGAATGCTTTGTTTATCCATTTTAATTTGCCAATATCCGCTTTTGCAATCCATTTGCGAGAACCAAGAGGTTCCTTGAATTCTATTAAAAAGGATTGTTTTGTTAGGAATATAATAACCATCAAAGACAGTATTATTATTAAGCTTTTTGTAACTGATTACTAGTCTAGCTTTTCCTTTTTTTTCTTCAGCATAATTTCATCACATAAAAGTGGAACTAGCATGTTGAGCAAACAATTTAATAAAAATAAATAATATGCACAACACAACTTTTCGACGCACAAAAATGTACGTCAATTCATTTTGAATACGACCCTATTCAAAAGAATGAGCCTCCTTAATTACGTCCTCCTCTCAGGAGACCAACTTTTGATTCCGACTCGTTCTGTTTCATTTTTCTTCTTTGTCTTGTTTTGGGTTAATATGACTTTATATACTTGGACTGCACTTATAATGTTTTTAATGTCGAATTGGCCATATCCAAAACTTAATTGCATCAGATAGTGGTTGTATAGGCGCCTCCTAAGAAGGATACTATACGTGCAAATTCTTTATGTGCAGGTTAGGGAACGAGTAATTTTATTTGATTGGGAATTTGGGTTCCACTGACTTTGTTTATCGTGAGCTGCCTACGTACCTCTTTTATGGAAAATCAAACCCGCCGTAGTTCTTTAAATAAATTGGATTTGTATTTCAAGTTTTTGCCAAGTTAATAATCATAATTTTATTTTATTTTATTTTTTTGAATTTGAACTGGATTAACAGTCACAAATTTTGTCGACTAGGTTAAAGTTTTTTTAGCCGTTTGGCAATTAAAGTTTTCTTTATTTTCTAACTTAGTCCTTTAGGGGCCGTCCATTTATTTTGTTATACATTTTTTTGACTTCCAATTGTGCCCACAATTTATTCATAGGCTTCATGCTTGCTCTTGGCAACAAATCAAGGTAGTTCGAACCCAAAATTGATTTAGGCTTACATCATGGAAGGGGGAAAATTAGTGAGCTTGATTGTATATTTGTCTCGAGTTTGGTCAATTTTTCCATACTTATGATTTAAAAAAGATTCAATTTTCTGAGAAGCTTGGTTTTTCATTTGCGTTGGTTATGTAACATATAACCAAGGTTCACAGAACTGTAATTTTGGTCTTTTGTAAAAGAGGGGGGAAATAAATAAAGTTTTTTTATCCATTTCATTGACTTGGATTGAGGGGGTCGATTTCTATATTGGGAGGCTTGGCTCTTTGGCATTTGTGCGGGTAAGGTGCAATTGACTACAAAAAAAATGAACTTTTTTTTGTAAAGTAGGGGGTGTCGGTTTGAGCTCATTTGAAGACTTCAATTTAGACTGAACTCGAAAATTTTTATATCAAGCTTCCTACGTATTCTTAATGGAATCAAGCTACCGTAGTTCTAGTCAATGCTTGATTTGAGCATGTTTTATTTTCCCCTTTTGTAGATTTGCTTAAGTAGATGCATAGAAATTTATGTACATCCACTTATAGCTTGAGGGTACAAGCCTCTTTATTTTGTTATGAAGTTGCCCAATTAATAACATGATGACTTTGTGTTCATTACTATATTTCACTGTTGATAACTACTGTGACCAAAGAAAACTGCAGCCATGTACTCTTCTTTTTTCTTTTTTTTTGTTTTGTCTTTTTCCTCCAGATTTGTTTTACTTTATTTTGACAAATGAACAACCATGTCAGGCTTTATGCTTTCCTCTTTACATCACATCTCATTGGATTAGAGAAGAGGATAAGTCAAGGAAAAAGACCAAAATCACAAGCTTTAATTTTTTTAAGTGCTTCGCACATTTCATCATGCGTTGCATCTACTTAGTTGTTTTCTTCGCCCCCCTCCATGTTTGATTTAATTCCAATATCACTAAGTCTGAAGCCTTTTTTTTAAAAATTGCAATTGGCTCGGAATTAGTATTTTCTTATGATTTATGTCAATTTTTTATCCCTTCTTCTCTTTTTTATTTTATTTACTTGGATTTTGATCCAAACTAATAATATGTACATTTTTTTAAATTAATGGATAGATCATATCTTCACACCTTTACAAATCTCCAAAATGGAGTCCTACCCCCAGTCATTGACCTATTATTATTAGATTTCGACTTCACGATTTACAAATATTGCCCCTTCCTTTTATCATCACACTTCTATCCTTCTTTTTAGTCAGACTATTACTCCTGCTCTTTATTTCGAAATCCACCAAAAGGTATCCTTTTTTTTTTTTTTGTGCTTCATTCATCATTTTTACCAAGATAGTCATGACTCAAGCTTCCATTTTCTTTTTTTTTTTGAATGGAACAGAGGGCATTTACGTATGAGAAAAACTAAAACCAAAGTTGCTAATTTGGATTTTGGATTGCATCTTAGTTCACATTTGTTTTGCCAATTATCCAATTCCCTCTTAATCTAATCACCACCAACCAGGGTCAGAGGATTGTGGGCTAGGGAGAGTTGTGAATTCTCCATACTATTAAATTGTTTATTGCAGCTCGCTATTTTGAATTCTTCATGTAGGCAAGGATGGTTGTTATGCTTTTTTTTTGAGGAAAATTATCATTCGCTCACCATGTTCCCAATCCTATGAACCTTGGTTCCAAATTGGTTACAGGGAGTACCTTTTGCTTTATCAAAAATAAGCTCTTTGAATTTTTATTTTTATTTTTTTACTTTTTGCCAAATAGCCACAATAAAGCAATTATTTTTGGGGTGAAGCATGACAAAATTCATTGCTCTTTTAGAAATTATATTAAGAAAGCAAAGATCCCTCATGATTAAAGACATGAACTTCATCTCTCTTTTTTGCATACAAAGGCCCATTCGTTTACTAGTCTGACAAGACTTATTTGTTTGAGTCGAGCAGGACTACGGATCCACTAGGATCCATGAATTTTATGGTTTCGGTCGGAACCGAGATTTGGCAAGATCCATAAGTTTCATGATTCCGGTAGGAATCGTGGTGTGACATAATTTTAGTTTGGTTCGTGAGCCTGTCAAGATCCAATTTCAGATTAGGACCTTTGAATTGGGCAAAATTCAAATTGTGGTGTTGTGACCTACTGTTGCCTTTACCGTGACTGGGTGAATTATTTAGTTGTAGTTGGCTATGGTGGGTGGCTTCAAATAGGAAGAAAGATAGTGGATGATGTAATATACTGAGAGGGAGTAGTGACTTTTAAGAGCTTCAATTGTTGAAATTTAGTACCTCGGATTTTCTTATCTTTCTCACCAGTGATTCCTTGTGCAATTACTGTGCTCTTCTTCATCTTCCTCTCCCTTTTTTATTTACCTAGATTTCTGCTTCAGTGAGTCCAACCCTTTAGTTGGCCATGTTCCTTGCGTTTATAAGAAGTGATAGGGACAGCTGCTTCCCCTCTTTCCCACATTGTATAGAGATATGAAAGTGGTGTAGGTGGGAAGTTTTGTGGTCAATCAAGA
The DNA here is from genome assembly GCA_029747015.1 of Carnegiea gigantea. Lineage (NCBI taxonomy): Eukaryota > Viridiplantae > Streptophyta > Magnoliopsida > Caryophyllales > Cactaceae > Carnegiea > Carnegiea gigantea. The sequence continues at coordinate 109,696 of JAKOGI010001106.1, forward strand.
AACCAGCTATCATGACCAACATTTTAATTCCTCTTTTTTTTTTTTTTTGAAAAAAATGCTAACAAATATGAAGATGGGTTGCGACGTTACTACCCTTCAAGGCCTAAGGCTATGTTTCACTTGGTTTTAAGTAAGCTTTTTTTTTTTTAATTGATGTCAAGGGGGTTCATGACTTTTGCCTTTTTTTTTTTTTTTTTTTGGGTAACCTGATTGTGTGCCTTCTTGAACCAAGTACACAAGGTCCTAATTTTTCAGATCCGCCCTTAAAATTTTGACCCTCCCTTTTTTACTGTGGACTTATACTAAATTTATTAGTGTTAATTTTGGCGAATTAAATTTATCGAGATTTCATGGTCAATAGTTGCCCCCTGTGCATTGCTCATGTTAGAACATTTGGTAACTTGATGAATGCACGCATTTTATGAGCTCCTTTGTCATTTATTAATTAGACTTTTTTTTGTGTACAGGATAATTAACGATTATGGACAAGACTCTTGGCAATGAAAGGGATCCACTACAAAATGGTCAAGAATGTGACTATGGGCCTTATTATCGACGTTCAAGTTCCTTGCCAAGTCTTAATGTAATCCCTTCCTCCACCCTAACATCTATCTTGGTTAAGAAAGTTAGAGTCACGTAAGGGACACTTCGTCATCATAGGAATGACAAGAAGAAATTTGTTGATAAAAGCAAGGATTACGAGAACTACTTTAATGCCACTGTTCTTGAGAAGGTTAATGCTGAACGTCGTGGGCAAGAAACATAAGCGTTGAGAGTGAAGGTTAGAGTCCTGTTTGCATTTCCCGTCTAGTGTGAATGCAAACTTAAGTGTCGCAACTGAGGGTGAACTTGATGCTTTCTTAGCCTTTTGGTTGATTCGCTTTGTCTTACTTTATGGTAAGGAAGTCATAAGGTCACAAACATTTGTAATGGCTGCATTGATGGCTTCTGGGCAGCGAATTTCTTTAGCTCCAATGGTGCTGGCTGTATCTATCACGGCATAGCGGAGGCAGCAAGTCATCCAGATAATCCTGGTAAAGCTAACACAATTTTTCCCAGCCATTATGTAATAGGTTGGTTAGCGGAGTTATTTTCCTATTTATAACATCGTCGCCCATATAGTGATTCCCTAGTGACTTTTCCACCCTTATTCGTTATGTTGGGTTGCTCGGTAGCAAACTTTCCTTACCCTAGGCTAGACACGTTTTTAGGGATGGGAGATATCTTTCTCTTAGAGCTAGCTCTGATCGTGAAAACTCTCGTAATTACCGAGATGTAGATTGACATGGGGTTACCAAATGAGGACTTTAAATTTCTTTGGTCTATTCGGTCCTCTATACTTCCTGTACATGTTGGAGTCGAATTGCTTTTGGAGCCCTATTACCCTAATCGATTTGCTCGCCAATCTGGATCCAATCAAGGGGCTCCATCTAATTGCTTAAGCTTTATCAGAGCCTTTCGACAACAGAGGAGTATAATGGAGCTTGCACAAGCCCGTGCTGATCTTCAAAGGCGAGATACGGGGTCTAAGTTCTATGTTCCTCCTTCATATTATGAAGGAGTTTGTTCTTGGGATTACTGTAGCTGGTGGATTAAAGTCAGCACTCCTTGTTTAAATAAGTCAGTAGTAAAGGTTCACCAAACTATAACGAATACGAAATAGCTTTTAAGGGAAACTGTTTACATTATTGATCACCTACACCCTCTTTGTGAGTTTGTTTTCGGGGCTGTTGAAATTTCAGGAGTTATGGGTGAAAGTTGTGCCAAAGAGAAACTTTCGGTATCGTGGTCCGAAAAAGGAAAAACCAAGGTTTTTGGAGGAAACAATAGGCACAAAAAAGACAAATAAATGGACCCCCAACGATCAATCATCTACTATGACAAATTCTTGTGATCAATCATCCCTCGAGATAAACTTCAAGAAAGCTCATTACCCCAATCATTCTGATGATTCTGATATGGGAGATGGCACAGGATTTGAAGATTTGCCTATCGCGGGCTTGGACACTTTTACTAAACATGGAACTTTAAGTCAATAAGATGCCCCTATAGAAAAAATAGAAGTGCCCTACATGAAGCACCTCTTATTGCAGTAGCGCACCTTGATGCAGTTGTAATTGCTATTATTCCTATGTTTGACACTTCTGATGACTTAGTTGAAGCCATGCTTATGCAAAGCATCCCTACTTTTTTAGCAAGAAAATTGGGTCTGAGAGAGCATTCTGAAAGGAGTAGAGGTGATCATTAGTATTATTTCTAATCATGGCTCTGCCAGGGACTTGTTAGCTAGTAGAGCACGAGTTTCTCAATCCTTAAGTGCACTTCGCTCCATGATTGACATCTATAAGCTCAGTATAATAGAGATTTGTTGGCTTTCCTGCAAGATAAAGGAGATATTTGGTGTAGTTGAGATTGTTGCAAAGATCGAAGAATTAGCAGATGTTGATCAGGTTAAAGTTTTATCAGGCTGAGATCTCACTTGTTCTTCTGAAATTGCTTATATTAAAGGTCAGCTCAATAACCTGTCTAGTGGAACTTAAAAACTTAAGGTTAAATAGCAGGAGATTCTAAGGGAGGATGAGCGAACTGGCAAACTGCGAGAAGATTTGATCATCCAGCAACAAAATTTAATCGAGGCAGACGGTATGCTGAAATTCTCTCTATATTTAAAGAAGAGGGAAGTGGAACAAGTCAATGCGAACTTGATAGAAGCTAGATATTCCAAGCTGCAGGATCTGGAGAAGGAGAAGGACTGTCTCAAAATTTGATCGGCTTTGTAATCTCCTTTAATAATGTTTAGATTTT
>JAKOGI010001106.1:117500-122500 GCA_029747015.1 Carnegiea gigantea
TTTGTTGTAAGAGTAGAGGGGCATTATGAAAACACAGCCCTAATAAACATGCTGCATACCAATGCATATAATGTTCTGCTAGAAGGGGATGAAACTCAGGAAAGGGATGAGGGGGTGGTCAAAACCCCACATGGATAGAATTATAAGCTGGAATGTAAGGGGCATGAATGCCCCTAATAAGCAAGAGGACATTAAAATGTTCTTGTAGCAGGAACAGGCAGGAATGGTTGGATTTCTGGAAACCAAGGTAAAAGACCATAATATGTCACAGGTGATGGGCAAGGTTTGTGCAAACTGGTAATGGGAACAAAATGCCACTATGATTGAAAGATGCAGAATCATACTCTGTTGGCACCTAAGAAGGTATCGCTTCAGTTTAATTCTCAAAATAGACTAGCTGCTACATGGGGAAGCCATGCACTTGTCAACAAACAAGAAGTTTTATCTTACACTAGTTTATGGGAGAAATTTGGAGGACCAAAGATTACCTTTGTGGGAGGATCTAAGGTCACTTGCTCAGTCACTGGAGGATCCCTAGTGTGTGTTAGGGGATTTCAACTTAGTACTTAGACTAGGGGAGAGAATATGAGGGGTAGAAGTCACAGAAGGAGAAACAAGAGAATTTGCAACATGCATCAAACAATGTGGTCTGCAAGAATTTCAGTATGAGGGAGCCTTTTTTTACTTAGATAAACAAAACAGTCTGGTCAAGAATTGAAAGGGCTCTTCACAATGAACTATAGTATGAAGGTTTTGCATACACTCATGTATATTATATGTCAAAGGGGCTGTCAAACCATACACCCATCATTTTCAGTTTCCCTCAGTGTCCAAAGCCCAGAAGTACTTTCCAGTTTTGTGAAATGTGGACAAAGGACAAGGACTTCAAAGATATAGTCAAACACAGCTTGGCACAACACCAAAGGGGGTCTAGCTTGAAGACACTGCAGCATATCCTAAGTAATTTGAGACACTCCTTTAGGCAGTTAAATAAGAACAAGTATGTAGACATATATACCCAGTAAGCAAAAGTTAGAAGGGATCTCCTTTAGGCACAATCTCTGCTACAGTAAGATCCCACTAACCAGGAGCTACTTCTAAAAGGGGCTAGTAGTAGGGATCATTATATTTCAATTAATCAGTCAGCAATGTTGCTTGTTAAACAACAAAGCAAAGCTGAGTGGCTAGGCTTTGGAGATGAATGTACAAGGGTTTTTATGGCCAGAATAAAGCAAAGAAAAGCCTAGATAAGCATCTTCCACATCAAAGACCAGTATGATCAGAGGGTTGAAGGTTTTGAGGTAGTCTTAAGGGTAATGACTACTTTTTACAAAAAGCTTTTGGGGGAAATGGACCACCACATAACACATGTTGACCAACAAGTGATTGAGTTAGGGCATTGCCTAGATATTGAGTAGCAGATACAGTTGTGTCTCTCTTTTACAGACTTTGATATAAAGAAGGTGGTTTTCTTAATTCCAAACCACAAGTCACCAGGTCCAGATGGCTATAACAGTGCGTTCTATAAAGCATGCTGGGAGGATATAGGACCTTTAGTCTGTTCAGCCATTAAGGAATTCTTTTCAGGAGGGCATTTACCCAGCTTTTATAGACAAACCAAGCTAGTGCTCTTACCTAAAGTTCCCAACCCTCAAAGGGCAAAGGACTTCAGAGCAATCTCCTGTTGTAATGTTATATATAAATACATAACCAACCATAGAATACCTATCAAGATCATTCAAGAAAGCAAGTAAACACCAGGACTTTGAATACCATCAACATTGCAAGAAGCTGGGAATGACCCACCTCATGTTTGTAGATGACTTGATCATCTTCTGCAAAGCAAATCTAGCATCACTTTAGCTTTTGATGAATGCTTTTCACGAATTCACAAGGAGCTCTGGGCTTACTGTAAATTTGGACAAATCTAATATTGTTTTTGGGGGAGACTGCTTACATATCCAGCAGGAATGTTTGAATATCACAGGGTTTACAGAGGGCCAACTCCCATTTAGATATCTGGGGATGCCTATAACTGCCAGCAGATTCACAAAGGAGGAGTGCAGCATATTAGTTGAAAAAATCACACCAAAAGTTCATGTCTGGGCATCTTAACATATCTTATATGCAGGGAGATTAGTATTGGTCAATACAGTGTTATTTGGCATGTTCAATTTTTGAGCTCAATTTTCATCCTCCCACAAGAGGTGGTGAATCAGGTTATGAAGATGTGCAGAAACTACCTGTGGGGAGGAAGTGAAAATTATAAGAAGATCCTATATGTGGCCTGGGACAAGATATGTACCCCTAAGAAACATAGAGGGCTGGGGGTAAAAAACCTGCGACTTTGGAATATGGCATGTATAGCAAAGCTAGTCTGGGCCATAGCATAGAAAAAGGACACCTTCTGGGTCCAGTGGATTCATGGGAGGTATATAAAAGGAAGGGATTGATGGGAGTACACCCCTAAGAGTGATACTAGTTGGCATTAGAAAAAGCTACAAAAAGTGAAAACAAATTCAAAGTATACCCTAGAAGGGAATATAAAGTCAAAGAGGGCTACAATTGGTTGCTTCAAGAAGATGGAAAACCTCAATGGGCTAAACTGGTATGGTCCAGAATTAGTATACCAAGGCACTCCTTTACTGTGTGGTTCTTCATACATAACAAGCTGCCAGTGCTTCAGAGATTAGGCAAATACAATTGCCTCCCCTCAACTGACTGTAAAATGTGCCAGCAAGGACCTAAGACACATGAGCATCTTTTCTTTGAATGTATATATGCAAGAGACATCTGGCAACAATTTTGTGCAGAGTGGGATATCATGCTACAGCTAGATGGGAAAGGGGCTTTCATAACCTCTCTGATTAAACTGAGGACGCCAAGAAAAATGAGAGGCTTAATACAGGCAATGGTAAGTGCAGTCATATACCACATATGGCTGGCCAGAAATAGGATGATTTTCAAGAGTACTGTGTATCCAGCTCAGGAGATACTGAAAGAGATTAAGAGCCAGCTCATACAAAGAGTTTTGCAAATACATCAGAATAGGAAAAACTACAATGCTTGTATAGATTACTTACGGAAAACACAGTAGATTATGACACATACATCACAGAGAAAGGTGAAGAGGGGGTGTGTAAAGTTGTTTTTGGTTTAATGAAGTTCTTTTATGCAAAAATATATATATATATATATATGTATATATATACATTTATACATACATACATATATACTTATATATATATATACATATATATATATATATATATGTATATATATATATATATATATATATATATATATACATACACATATATATTATATATACATATATGTGTGTGTGTGTATATATATATATATATATATATATATATATATATATATATATATTATATATATACATATATACATATATGTACATATACATATATACATATGTATATGTGTATATGTGTATACATGCACGTATATATATACATATATATATATATATATATGTAAGGGCCGCACCTTCAGTCTACTACTACTAACTGTTTCAGTTGTTGAATTTACAAATCTGCGTTTAAATTATTTTCAACAAGGGTGTTAAGTCAACCGTGTGTGTTTTTAATGATTAATTTCATTAAAAAGAACGACTATATGATTTATGTTATTAATGATGTTACTTATTTATAAATTTATTGAAACGATACTAACCCGAGTTTTTAAAATCGTTTTCATTTTATTTAGTCGATTCCCGAGGTCTAGCTTGAAATTTTAGTTGTGGCACACTTCGACTCGAGTTTAGTCTAATCGCTAATGAGTTTGGGGCTGGAACCTAGCTGAATATGTTGTTTGAACAAAAAAAAAAAAGAAAGAAAAAGGAAAAATTGGAACAAAAGGGGAAGGAGGCCGTGATCGGGCAGGGGCCGAAACCCCCCTGACCATCTCACTCTCTCTCTCTCTGGGGCCACAGACGTCGGCTGGCGTCTGGGACGCCTGGTCCCCTCAGCCCATGACAACCACCGCCAAGAGCCACCAACCGTCGCTCCCCACTTCTCACGGCCAAGGAAACCGAAATCCATGCGTCTAGCTGACCAAAACCGGCCACCCACGTGCCGGAATCCAGTGACCCACATCCTCTCGGCCTCCTGTGTAAATTGGGGGCCGAATTTGAGTCAAAATCACCCAAAAATGCCACAAATTCGGGAGATAACGTCTGGGTTTTGCAAGAAATCGGCTGGGATTCAGGGTTCAGCAGATTAGGGCGTGCCTTTACTGTTGTTTGAGTCGAAATTTTGATTAATCCAAGTAAGTGTTTCTCCACTCCTAAGCTATTACTATTTTCGAAATTTTTGAGCAAATTGATATTGCATGTCAGATTAGGGTTGGCTAAATTCATTAGAAATGTCAAGAAGTGAATTATACATGTCTAGCTTCGATTGAATTAGTTAATTCATGCCTGAGTTTCTAATTCGAAATAAATTATATATGTTTAGCTTCAATTGAAGCAATTTAGTTAATTTATGCCTGAGATTGTAGTTCGAAATGAATTATATATGTTTAGCTTCGATTCAATTAGTTAATTTATGCCTGAGATTTTAATTCGAAATGAATTATATATGTTTAGCTTCAATTCGATTCAATTTAGTTAATTTATGCCTGAAATCGTAATTCGAAGTGAATTATATCTGTTTAGCTTCGATTCGAATCAAATTAGTGAATTTATGCCTAAGGTTTTAATTCGAACTGAGTCATGCATGTTTAACACCTATTTTAGTAAATTTAATTAATGCGTGCTTAAAGGGTCGACTTGAATAAGTAACTACAACACGACAAATGAATGCCTAAAGTTGTATTATGCTTTAATGACATAAAAAGGGATTGAATGATAACCTCGATTTAATAAACGGATACCATGAGACGCATTATGCTTAAAGGGGCCTAAATAGGTTCAATTAGCAAGTTCGATGTAAATAACGAATGTTTGGATTCACATTATGTCTAAATGACCTAAA
>JAKOGI010001106.1:127500-180000 GCA_029747015.1 Carnegiea gigantea
TTTCAATCTTTCTTTTTTATCTCGAATCTCCACTTTTAACTCTCCCTTTCTTTATTTAAGTTAGGGTTTGAAAATAGATTTTTTCATGTTTAACTTTTGGTTCATTATCTGTTGGATTAGAATTAGTTAGGTTCCATTAGTGAGAATAAGTGTAAACTAGCCACAAATTCCATTTCCTTGCTCTAACAATGGAGGCCAACCTCCATTGTTGGATTTTTGAGCTTTTGAGGTCTCCACTTTCTCTCTCTTCTCGTAACCAGTAAATTTAATGCTTTAATAGTTAAATTAGATGCTTTTTTAGTCTATTGTTATTTATAATGATGTTTTATGTTGATTGTGTTTTGTTTTAGGTTAGGGTAATTATTTATGTTTATACTATAATTAGTGAGTAATTAGTTTAATTAATCAATAATCATATTTAGTCGATTTTAGCTTTTCTTAGGTTCAAATTGGGCTAAAATTACTAGTGACTTAATTTCAAGAGGATGATAAACTTTCCACCCTTACTCCCTAAAAACTATCCAACAAACTGGTGCTATTGCTGAGGACAGTGGAGTGAAATTAAGTCACTCCTGGTAAATATGGCCATTTTTCGTTCATTGTGTGCTAGTGTTGTTTCTTCTATTGTTGCTTTATTTTGTCTTTTGAGTTATAGCGCACTTGTTAATTTTGATGATATTAAAAAATACAAAACAAATTAGAAAATTTGAAAAGACCAAAAAACTTGAAAAAATTGATAAATAAAAAAGTTGATTCTCATTGGATGTTTACATCGTGTCTTAGAAATTTTGAGCAAACAAATGTGCTTAATGTTGAGCCTAAACCTGCTAGTGTTGATTCAATTGTTGAAAGAGTAGATCACGTTTATTGAGAGAATTTTATCCTTAAGGATGTGACATTTGAGCTTAACCCAAATCATGTTGACATGCTTCCTTAATTCATCAGCTTTGAAGATCTTTATTTGTTTATTCATGAGTTTGAGGAAGTGTGTTAGTTGATTCACATGCCTAGGGCATTGGACGATTTTATGAGATGTAATTCATTCTCTTTGCTCTCAAGATGATGTCAAGAGGTGGATGTATGGTATTAAGGTTGACTCTATTAAATCATGAGATTCTTTTATTGATATCTTCCTTAAGAGATACTTTCTCACTAGCAATATCATTAGACTTGGGAATAAAAGCCTCTCTTATGAGGGGTCTGAACATGTGTACTAGGACATTGGTTGGATCTACATGTAGGGGAAAGTTTCTTTGTAAGAATGCTAATGAGGCTTAAGATTTTCTTAAGGATTTAAGTGATAAGACATTTGAGTGGGAGACAATTAGGGAAGCCCCTAGTATTACATCTAAGATTTCCATGGATAATGAGGGTAAGCTATCTAATGACTTTGTTGCTTTGGAGGACACTATGCTTCATTGTGAGCATAAACATGAAGTTCCTCTTTTTCAACCACCGCAACCTTCTTGTTCTTATGATTTTTCTTAGACTATGGTATTAGCTCATACTCTCTCCCTTTTAATCAAATGTCTTTTGAGGGCGTGAGTGGTCATTCCTTGCATCTCCTAATGATCAACCCTCATCTTAAGACTAGGGATGCTCTTGGGGGTGATATGGTTCTTAATGATGCACCTTTTTTTAGCCCCCTTAGGAGAGAATGATAAGAGCAAGAAACCAGTGGCTAAGGCTAGTTCTGACCTTGAGCATGAAATGATTGTGGTTTCCAAGGATATTTTTATGGAGAAGTATTGACTTGAGGAAACTCCTTTAAAGGAGCCTTGTGATGAAGAGGTTGTTGAGATCATGCCTTGTGTTTTGGAACTTGCTGATCCAATCTTTATTGAGTGTCCTCGTAAGTCTATTCCCACTTTTATTGTCTTGCCCCCTTCATCATTGTTTCACTCTTCCTTAGGAAGCTAAATGTCCACCTCCATTGAGTCGGAGGCTTGCATGATGTATACCTTGAATTTAGATAGACTCATGAGGTTGATGTGACTATAGGACTTGAGGATTGGGTGGATGATTTAGGATTCATGCCTAGTTTGTTCTTTCATGCTTCTTGTGAAACTTCTAGGCTCTTATCCTCTACATTAAGTGATTTTGGGCATGTGTTTTGCTCTTATGATTAGGCTCAAAGCTTTGATAAGCTTAAGAGAGCTCTCGCTTTCATTTCGATGGCGTGCTTTCTTTGGATCATCCTCTTTAGTACCAACGGTTTTCACCTTCTTGAGGATTGTTCAAGTTAATTTGATAAGTTGCTTTAGCGTTGATTGGGATTGATGCAAGTGGCAACATGATGATGGGATGCAGTGACTGATGCTCCATGGAACTCCTTCACACCATCTCAGTGAGGTATAGTTTAGGTGAACTCAGCACCTGACCTAGTATGATTGCTCCAATTCTTCTCTCTTCTCATTTTCTTTTCTTTCTTTCTTTTTGTACATGTTGTAGATATCTAGATTGTGATTTTCTATGGGTGATTGATTTTGAGGACAAGTTTGAGATTTGTTGAGCTGAGATGGATATGATGCATGTGTTTGTTTTGTATGTTTTGTTTTATGTGTGGTTGTTGGGGGTGTTTTTTTATTTTGTAACTATTTGTTAGTGTTTTTGATTTTTGGTTTTGTGTGGTGGTGCTGTTAGTTTTTATATATATGTGTGTCGTGGTGATGGTTGTGAGTCATGTCTTTTTCCTTTTGTTTTCATTTTGTATATATCTCATTCTTCTCTTTTTTGGTCTTGTGGTTTTGTATATATGTAGTATTTAGACCTTTTTGTGGATATCATGTGTTTTGTGGTTGACTATGACTCCTTGGCTCCCAATGAGGACATTGTGAGATTTAAGTGTAGTGATGGGGAGGTCATATATCCATTTGTAAATATTTTTATGAAAAGGTTTCAATTTTTGTATAGTTTCTTCTTTGTTTTGGGGACTTTTGTCCCTTTTTTTTATTGATTTTTGATATCTAATGGCTTGCTTGCTAGCTTGCATATAGGTAGAATATGCATGACAGAACACTTGTCTATAGTGCAATTTCCGGTTGTACATAATGACTCTATCTCACATGTGCAATGTTGTGCCTGCCTTGTACACTTGGACATTCACTCTTGGTGTTAGCTTGTTAAAACTTTGATTGAGGGCATTCTGGTTGATTGGTTGACTTCTAGCATTTCCTCTGAAAAAGAAAGGGAAAAAACAAGAAAAACAAGAGTGTGAAAAAGAGCTTGACTTAGCTATTTCTACTTGGGCTTGAATAAGTGCTTCACATTTAAATAAAACACCTAATTACGGAAAAGGTCCAAATATGTGCTAAGTTATTCTTACGGAAGTTCAAGGCCTAATAAGGCAAGAACTACCTACATAGGTGAAGGAGTATAAGGAGACAAGCAAAAAAAGAGAGGGAAAAAAAGATAGGTGAGGTTGATCACTTAATAAAGGAAGTCTATTAGCCACGTAAAAATGACTTTTTGGCCTTATTTTAGCGTAGAATTAGAGTTAATATGCTTTGCAAGGAGTACCAAGGCATACATATTGTGTCATTGTGTTATGTGGGGTAAAAAATGAGAGTCGGGGGCACATTTATATCCTAAGTGTCGCTTGATTGTATCTTTTGCCGGTATATGACTTAGTGGCCAGGTTTTTAGGGTGATAAAATCCATTTATATGTGTACATATATTCCCCTTTTCCTTGTGTATATATGCTATGCTTTTGAAAATGCAAAAATATTTCGAAGATTTTATAGGTATATCTTTTGCAAACCCTCGCAAGACCTCGCTCATTTACTTAGGAAACCAAAGGATTTAAAGGACTTGTTGCTTACACTAAATGCAACCGTGATTCCAACGAAAGTAAGTTAGATTTTGTTGTTTTGTTTATTTTGCTCGAGGATGAGCAAAGTCTTGGTGTGGGAGCATTTGTTCGTGCTCAATATGCGTGAATTTTATACCTTATTCTACCTAGATTTTACCCATAACAATTGGTTAATTAGGTTGTTTGTTAGTGTTTTGTTGGTTCTATAGGTAATAAAATTGGTTGCTCAAATTGCAAATAAGGGGTGCGAATGTGTTGAAAGTTTGACACGTTAATCTGGGATAACCATGAAATAAGACTGGGTCAACAAGTGCACAAACCGTCGGACAAACAAGGAAGAAGAACAATGCAGAAATTTGGCATGGGCTACCCACGCTAAAACTCTATTATGCTTTGTTCTTGTCCTAGAGTCCAAAAATTTAGCATGGTTCACCGGCGTCGCATAGCACAACAGTGCCAAGTTTGCTGTTTCGAGATTTATATAAGTCCCCTTCCCCTATGTGTGTAATTAGTTAGGTTTTTAAGTAGGGCTAGCTTAGTTTTTGGGCTTCTCAAGATAGTGCTTATGAGTAGATTAGTGCTTAATTTATCTAATGTAGCCACATTTTAAGTATTATTTTCAAGTATTTAATTCTCTTTTTGCTCTTCAATTATATGGTTAGTTTGCTCAATCTCTCTACCTGACGCTTCTCCTATAGTATTCAAACCTTTTTACTTTGGGTTAATTTTATGCTTTCTGTACTTTTAATCTTTCTTTCTTATCTCGAGTCCCCATTTTCAACTCTTCTCTTCTTCATTCAAGTTAGGTTTGAAAACCCTTTTTTCCAAGTTTGAACTTTTGGTTCATTATGGGTTATATTAGAAATAGTTAGGTTAGACTAGTGAGAATAAATGTAAACTGGCCACAAATTCAATATCCTTTCTCTAACAAGGGAGGCCAACTTCCATTATTGAAGTTTTGAGCTTTTGGGATCTCCATTTTTTCTCTCTTCTCTTAGCTAGTAAATTTAATGTTTTCATAGTTAAATTAGATGCTTTTTTAGTTATAATGATGTTTAATGTTGACTATGTTAATTGTGTTTTGTTTTAGGTTAGTTTAATCAATTATGTTTAGATTAAGATTAGTGTGTAATTAGTTTAATTAATCATATTTAGTTTCTTTTATTGCTTTTCCAAGGCTATAATTGGGCAAAAATAACTAGTGAGTTTTATTCAACACCGTCTCAGAGGACGACAAGCTTTCCACTTGCACACCCCAAACTACCTAACACGTCCAGTGGGTTAGAAAATCTGAGAAGCCTTCTTTTTCTCCTTGTGTTAATAATTATGAGTCATTGAATTTTGTAGGCGGCTCTCTATTGTAGGAATATTGTGATAAGAATTTCTTGCACTACAAAAAAAGTGGGTTTTACGAACTAGGCTTATGTGTTGCTATAAGTGTTTTTTTGTTTGTAAAACTCAATACCAACAGATAAATATTTGTTACCAAACTAATGGTCAAAAAACTGATGGTTAAAGTTCTACCAACAAGTATAGTCATTTGTCGCAATTGATCACTAACACCAACAGATATGCTTTTGCAGGCATTGCTACAATTATACCAACATATGGTTTCCTACTACTAATACCTTGTTTTACCAAAAAAATAAGCTTGTTGGTTGTTGTGTGTGTGTGTGTGTGTGTGTGTGTGTGTGTGTGTGTGTGTTTGGCTACACTACAAACATCTCCAACAAAGTCCCTATGTTACTTGGTCCTTACTGTGCAATAAAATAATTTGTTGTTAATGCGATTCTCGCTTTTTTATAGTCAACTTATCTGTTTGAGATAATCAAGCTATATGTACCTAATTTAATTTCTTTATTGCGACAAGTATACTCCTCGGGTAAAATTTAAACTTTTTGGTTGTAGGTAAAATAATTTCAGAATCGGACATGCTTGCTATAATAAAACATTCAAAATTAACTGTAATGAACAAAATCCAAAATTCATTGGATGTTCATAACTAGAAAGTTGCATGGCACCTAACAAAGTTCGCTTGATGTTCAAAACCACCAATGCAAAAACTTGTAGATAATTTTTGGTCAAATATTTGTTAGGTTATGAACAACAAAGTCAACCAAAATATAATGACTTAATCTATATTCACTTATAATGTTTTCACCATCTTCATTTTCCGCAATGCTCCTCTCTTTGTATTCTTGATTGTTTGCATTCTTTATCTCATGATCAACATTATCGACATCATTGTCCCTCTTTAGGGAAGCAAAAAGATCATCCAATATCCCCTATGAATTTGACACAAATTCAAAACTTAAGAAATTATAGTAAAAACAACTAGATACGTCAAATGAAAGTGAAAAACCACGTGGATTAATTGTACTATGTCCTATCAAGTGTAGAGCCCCTCTTCTTGCTTGGGACTTGATTTGTACATCTAAATCCAAGGGAGGCATGAAAACCCTAGGCTTATGGAACGTAACATCTATTAGAAGATATGCCTGAGATATTGCTAGGAGGACTAACACTTTGCAGATGAGCTCGTGACCTGTATCTTGCCTATTTCTACACTATGATTTCAGCAAAGAGGTGTTGCTAAAGATATTGTAGCAATGTCACTACATGTTCGCCTATCCACAGGCCTTGAAGTGGCTGACCTAGAGATGCAAGGCTGAAAATGGCTATCTACCCTAATAGGATTTAGAGTCGTACCTTTTTTTCTCTAATAACCTCTCATCTTTGTAGATTTTCTACTCAAATTTGTAAGTGCTTTGGTTCTAATTTTCTTGTCAAGTATATTATGGCTATAGGAAGGTTTAGACCTTAACAAGCAACTTGCATAAGAGTGGTAAGTAGTAGCAACATACAAGATTTTAAAAGCATTAGAAAAAAGGAGAAGAAGAAGCACGAAAATAGTGTTCATGAAAAAATAAATATCGAGTTGAAGAAGGACAAAAAAAAATTATGAGTTAAACCATTTATGATATGGCTCACACAGAAAAGTAAAAGCACAAGTACAATACACTATGTTCAAGCAAACTCCGTTGAATTTCAGAGATATTTGTTAGCTCAACAAAGTAGTCTCCAATATTATAGGATTCCATTGAATTATTAGTTTTATTTGATTTTAATCTTACCTGTACAAGCATAAAGCTTATATATCCCAGTCTGTGCACCGTATATATCTATTGGCATCTAATCAAGGCAAATCAGGATGTCAAGTGACATAGCAGGCAAGCAATATTGCTTTTGCATCATAGGACATATAAAAGATTTGATGGAAATGCCAATGATACTATTATTTTTTTTAAAAAAAGATCATCAGTAGCCTTGTTGAAATCATTAGTGAATGTATTCGATAACTCTAGTTTAAACAATTGTCCCTTGAAAATGATAGGATCATCGCCGATAGAAAACATGGAATGCTTTGAAAATCCATACTATAAATCACATTAATGAAATCGAACAACGATCCTTACGACGAACTTGTCATTCAACATAGGTATGAAACCATGATAAACTAGAGGAATGCTGCTATCCTTCTAATAGAGAAAATGACCAAAGGCTTTGATAGGACCCATGCCTCCAGCGACCACCCAACCCTAAGGTCAAGTGACATATAATGTCTTACAAAAATGAATAAAATAAGAGATTAGATAGGTGGAGGCTATATCTTTTGATGTGCTCACATTTATAAGATTACCCATATTATTGGTACAAAATTAAAAAACCTCGATCCTAGACTTTTGATTGAATCTTCTTCAAAATATGCAATAACCAGGCAAGTTAAATAAATTGCTACAATAACTTGTTAGAAATGAATAGTAATCAGCAGATATCCATATCATTCCAAGTTAATGTCAATATCAATACATCCCATATTGTTGGTGCAAAAATCTAGCTCGATCTTAGACTTTGATTTGATAAATCTACTGTAAAATATTTATGAACTTGACAAGTTAAATAAATTGCTATAGCAACTAGTTACAAATAAACAACAATCAACATACATCCAGACCATTCCAAGTTAATGCCAATATCAATCCATTCGATAAAAATGCAAGTTGTGTTATGCAATTACCAAGCACAAAAAGTCATTTTCCTTTAATTCTTCAATACATTCCAGCAATTGACAAAATTTTTTTGATTTCTAAGAGCAAGTATCATTGTGTATTACAAAAATGGTCTGCACTATAAGGAAAATTAAGATAACTTTATAAAGGTCACATATGTGATTCGAAGATAGGCATTTTCACAAGTAGTAATTTCATGGCAATGGTTCTCAATATCATCTAAGAAATTGATGATTTGGATAACTTATTACAAAGATCTCATATAACTATTACAATAATTAACTTATGGACATTCTCATGTGCAGAAGCTTAGAAAGAAACATTATGACAAATAAGAAGTTTGTTATTTTAATTGCATTGTTTGGAATTTAGTGTTGCAAAGATGTTGCCATCTTAGGTTGTGCTTTGGGTTTTATTAGTAAATTACATAAAATTTCTAGGTATCTTGGGTTGTATAAGTTATATACAAAAATATTAAGTCTCACAAAAAGAATTTCATCAAATTCTATCATAATCACTTATGAAACAAAGGGAGTTCATAAAGAAGAAGGAGAAACAAGAAAGAAGTAGCCACAACCCGTACAATGGGTTACACACATAATCAAATTTATCAAAACCCTAAAGAAATTAGCTAGGAAAAGCAAGCGAATAGCAAAAACAATACCTTCAGGAAATGATGAGTAGGTGAATAGAGCAAAACCCTAATTTTGATTATTCTTCTTCCTCTTGCGTTAATTCTCTATTCCTGGAAGCTAACCCTAACTTCCCGCCCCACTGTACCATCAAGGGGCTATAAAGGCAATGACGTGTGACAAAGTCAGAAGCTTAGGCTAGATTGAGAGATAAGTTAAAAAATTGGATTGAACCAGAAACAAAAACAATAAAGATAAGTCTGCAAGAGAGACAATACTTGCGAGACTGGGTAGGACGAACAACACCAACAATAATGGCAACCAAAAGATTGAGAGAATTTTTCTTGTTATGGCAGATTGAAAGAGGAGAGCATAAACTGTGAAAAAGATGGAAGAAGAAGAGCGTTTAGCCATTCTCCTGCTCTTCTGCTGAAGGGTTTATTATTTTTGTTTTTTGGTTTGTTGTGTTAAACTTTTGTAAGGGGGAAGGCATGCTAGGTACAACTTGATAAAATTTTTTATAATAATTATTCTAGTTTTTCGCAATAGTATGTCCAAGCCATACAACCATAAGGATTTTTTTTTTAAGATGATAATGTTGGTACTATAATCACAATACGAGCAGAATATTAGATTGTTGGTAACATAGTAATAATACTAACAAATTAAATTTTATTTGTTAGAAATATAAGGATTGCTCCTTCGTGCCTAAACTCAAAATTTTAATAGCAATAAAAGGCTTAGTCTGTTGCTGATACTTACTTTTAGCGACAGAAACCATTTTATGTCACTAGACGTCTATTGATAAAGGCTACTTTTTTCGTAGAGGAATTGGATAAAGTTGCCCACATGCTGATCTTGTGTGGTTCAAGGGACTGAAACCAACTCCTCAGTGTTCCCCTAAAGTGAAATGGAATACCTGAGGGAAAGAGGCCTTGTCTATGCCCTTTAGGCTTATAATGTTAATGCAATTCCTCAAGTGAGATGATGGGTTGCCAAGGCTTGCAAATTTCATGTTTTTAAGAAGAGAAAACTTAGTAGACAATTTCCCTTTTGACATTGGCATATAAAGGGTTGGGTCTATAAAATGATTCCTAAATGGTTGAGAGATTTTTAAGAACTGCTTCAACTTGTTAATCCTTTAATCCATTGGTGATGGCTCTTCCTCATGGATTGAATGAATAGAGTAGAGACCCCATGTGTGTTTTAAAGAATTTGATGTGACTAATTATATAATCAAATGTGCACCTTCCTTTTCGGGAAGCTAACTTTTAAGAAGTTCACAGTTAAGCGTGCTTGTTGTGGAGAAATCACATGATGGGTGACTTCCTGGGAATTTTCACAGGCAGCATGTGAGTGATAACGAAACATGCCGGAAAGGTTTGTGGTGATTTGTGAGGCTAGTCGACGATCATTGAAACTATTCCTGGTAACTATCTGTTACCCTGGAGGGGTCGTGCCCTTACATATGATATCAGAGTCGACCCGCGACTGTGAGCCCTGGGCAGTTACCTAGCAAAGCAAAGACACTAGGATGGACTGTTGGTTAAGAAGACTTATAATTCGATTGGTTAGCGAGGCACAATGAAGATGTTGTGTGCTTCAGATGGGGGTGATTACAACACCCCATGTGTGGCTTAAAAGATTTGATGCGACTACTTGTATCACCAAAGGTGAACCTTCCTTTTTGGGAAGCCTTCTCTTAAGAACTTCACAGTCAAGCGTGCTTATTGTGGAGAAATCTTATGATGGATGACCTCCTAGAAAGTTTTTCAGGTAGCGTGTGAGCAAAGACAATGCACATCGGAAAGGCTTATGGTGATTTGTGGAGCTAGTCGACGATCCTTGAATTTATTCCCAGTAACTGTTTGCGATCGTAGAGGGGGCAGGGCGTTACATAAGGTCACTAAGGAGTTTTTATTGCTCATTAAATTTATGCTCAAACCAGGTTTATATTTGGGCTATGAGATCAACCATATGGTTGTAATTCATTCGATGGCATCGCCATCTTCCTCATAATAGTTGTTGTTAGTGTCGTTCATTGCCATGGAATCAAAGCTCATAGACAGAGACCTTACTGAGCAATGTTGATGCTCCCTCCTCCAAGGGCTCATTTTTCCTTCGCAATCCACAAAATTTGAGATTTTAGGAAAGAAAAATTCTTTTTTTTAAAAAAAAAAGAGAATTGCACTAGAGTTTTATTTTGAGAAAGTAAAGGGGAAGGAGGAAAAGGAGAAAAAGGAACCTTAAACCATCCTCGAGACAATCAATATGGCAAGGGGCGCTTAAAGACTAGGGAGATTAGGAGGAAGCATGGGACATTCGACATGACTTTGTCGGACCACTAACTTCCTTCTAATCCTTACCGCTATAATAGGGAGATTGCTAAGGTATAATGGTATCTTTACTGAGACTACAAGGGAAAAGTTCAACCAGCGCCTACATGAATATGATTGTTATTAGGTTCTGTCCATAAGTTTTGAATTAGGACACCTTGCATTTCTTGTTAGGCTTTGGTTCTTGGTCAAAAGGATAAAAAACGTAAGTTTTATTTTGAAAAATGAACTCTCTTGTCACATAAAAATGAGTACAAGAAGAAGTATTTAATACTCATTTAAGGCAATCATTCGCATTAGGTTTGATCCTAAATCTATATACTGAGGACACACAATAGAGTTAGTGCTCATAATGTCCAATGGAATGCACTAAAGTCTTTTTATCTTCAAAGTGGTGTGCTTTGAAGAGTTGCATGGTGGGTCTTCCAAAAGGTAATGCCGTGATCGAATGGTTAGGAATAATTGTAATAAGGAGCTCCATATGATTTTGGGGGTAAAAGAACAATCCTGGGGCATGCTTTACTGGGGGTGTTCTATAAACTTTGACTTTTACTGCTTGAGCACTTTATGCAAAAATGCTACATCATACACATTTGAACCGAAAATAAAAATTTTAAATGAATTCATTTTTTTAAAGTCTCGCTCCCTCACCTACATTTCCCTAGTAGAGTCGCTATGAAAAGCACCCTGAGACCAATGACCCGGGGGGGATAGAAAGGGGTTGGGGCTTCCTAAGGCTCAACCAACTTTCCTTCCTTTTTTCCCACCAGTGACTTGCCCTCTTTCAAAGGAAGGGATGCACTGCATCGGCTTTCTCATAATGGTGTTTTATGGTTAAATGTGAGTGGATGGAATGATGCTATAAATTTATAGGGTCACTGGTACATTTTTAAAGGAAATATACAAATCTATAATTCGTTAGAAAATATCCAATTTGTTCTTTTAATGAACTCCTTAAAACCGAAAGGACAATCACGGGACATATCATTTGAATCTCAAGAAGAAGAAGGGTTTTCCTTATTGGACTATAGTTCCTGAAGTTCTGTAATGAGGATTAAATAAATTACTCCATCGCTGTGAAGCATAAGAATGGATTTGAGGGTGACGGTACGATCTAATGGATGGTGGAAAGCCACCATTAAATCGCTTGCTTCAATAGCGACCTCTACTAGAAATGAATGTGTTAAAATTTATGTTTTCGGTTCCATAAAATGGGTATTTTTTTTCATGAATTAGTCTTATTTAGTGAGGCAGTCAACATGAAGAATATTTTTGATGATCACTTATTAGCAATTCATCTTGAAAAGAATTGAAATGTATAAAAAGCGATAAAAAGAGGTCATCACTTTATTGTGAACATATCTTTATTTATTTGAAAAATAATAGAAGCATAAAGCATATAATCATGGAGGGTCAAACAAGAGATGCTAAAGCAGACTAGAATTAAAGAAAGCGATAAATAAGATTAATTTCTTTAGCTTTTGGCTCTTAAGACTTACCTTGATCTGAGTAAAGCGGCAAGACAATGGTTCTTGGCTTCTTTTCCTCCCAAAAGCATTGGTGTGCAGCTAGTTCCTTTCAAAGTAAGAATAAGGTTTTGACTAAAGAATTTGGTAGAGTATTGTTAAAGAAATGAGGAATATGCTTGGAGGAGAAAAGAGTAGAGTTTTGTTAGGTGGTGAGAGTATTATAAAGAGAATAAAATCGAGTTTTTTTTGGTTAAGGTTGTGTTTTAAAAGTCAGGGGTACATGCCTCTATTTATAGGGCTAGCAAGTTCACTTTCCAAGAAAGAAATAATTCTAAAATATTTAATCAAATCATTTTTATCCTAAAATACTGTAGTAGGATTAGGTTGATTTTCATGCAATCAACCAAATAAGTCCTGATTAAGTTCATTGTAGCAATCAATAATATAATCACATTTAATTTTATTGGTGCGATGGAAAGATGGATCTCACGGCCTGCAATAAGACCAAATGGCAGCCGCTAGGTTACAAAAACTTGCCATTGGATCCCCACGGTAGTGCTAATCATGCCGACAGTTCACACTTCAGCTTTAAGAGAATTGTTTATAAAAGCCGTTTCGTAAGACAATGCACCACCCTACTGGTTACAATCTCACTCAGTCAGCTCAAGGTCTTGGGTTCAAGCCACCTACACTAGAAAATTGTACAAACCCCAAGCTTTTTACCTTATTTGCAATTATTCTTGAAACTCCTGGGTTTTAAATACCTTTAAACAATTCAAGAATTTTTATTGACCAAGAAAACATTTTATTTGCATATTGATTATTACTTATCTAGGTATTTGTGTTACTTTACCAACTGCAGGTTTGAAACCTATCATCATCGAGCGATAATGCTTCTACATGCATTCATGCAATTGGTTTGAAATCCTACGGGCACCAATTTGTTGCTTACACTAACCTTAATAAAGGCTTCACTTTTAAGTCAAAAACCCTTCTTTATGTATGAGGGAAAATCTTCTCTTTTTCTCAATTCAATTTGAGCTGAAGCTGATGTACTCATTCAAATTCTCAATAAAATGCATCTTTTCGAGTATGGTTCTCTTTTGTTTGCACTGATGAAGAATTTATCCCCCAAAAACACATAATAAATATTGAGGACAATTGTACTGAAGCTGTAATCTTAGAAGAAACAAAAATGATAGATGTTAGAACTGATAAAGAACCAAAGGAGTTAAATTCGATTCATCCTTGAATCCTAAGAATGAGCAATTTACACACCTCCTAAAAGAATTGAAGGATGTTTTTGCATGGTCCTGCAAAGGTTCTCCCAGAATAGACCGATAAACAAATGAGTATGCAATCCCATTATATCTAATTGTGAAGCCTATCAAGCAGAAACTTTGGTACATGAAACCTACATAGGCCTTAAAGATAAAAGAGGAAGCGCAAAGAGTGTTAGATGTCGACTTTCTAAATGTATCCAATCATCCCGAATTGGCATCCAACATCGTTCTAGTGCCTAAGAAGATGGATAGGTTCGCATGTGTGTGGACTTTCAGATTTAAACAAGACAAGTTGAAAAAAGATGTTCCATTACATCATATCGACTTTCTAGTAGATGATATAGTGGGACATCACCTACTAGCATTCATGGACGGTTTGGTGGGTATAACTAAATTAAAATGGTCGAAAAAAGTTAAGGGGAGAAAAACACTTTCATCATGGAATGGATCACTTTTTGCTATAATGTAATGCCTTTCGTTCTAATAAATGCCAAAGCCACTTATCAAAGTACAAGCCAAACTTTTTTGCTTAACATTATGCACACGGAATTTGAAGTCTACGTAGATGACATAATGGTGAAATCACAAAGCCAAGGACAAGTCCTCACTCTCCGGAACTTCTTCGAAAGACTACGAAAATACAACATGCACTTAAACCCTAGAAATGTACTGTCGAGGTCACTTCAGGCAAGCTTTTGAGGTACATAATTAGCTCAAAAGGAATCAAGGCTAATCTATCTAAGATTAAGGCCATCACTAAATGTTTGCTCCTAAGATGTAAAAGCAAATCCGAGTATTCCCTAGGCACGAACAATTCATTAGTTGTTTCATTTCAAAAGTGATAGTGACTTATGAACCAATCCTTAAGAAATTGAGGAAAATTTAGTGGATGGAATGGGATAAGCCTTGTCAAAAGGCTCTTGACATAATATAAGAATATCTCGCAAATCCACCAATTCTACAACCAGCATAGGAGGATCTACTATTGTTGCTTTGTTTGAAAATAACAAAAACTTTAAATAGGTGCGATGCTAGCACAAGAAAATGGTGGAAAACAAAATGCCATAGAGAAATTCCTTGATTATGAGGTTCGATATATCTAAAAGATGTGTCTAGCCTTTGTATAGGCTACTAAAAAGTTATGGCACTACATGCTCAACAACACAATCAAGGTTGTAGCTAAAGTGGATCCATTAAAACATCTCACTTCTTAACCATTCTGTATAGGATGATTTTACGGTGGACGATTCCACTCTTTGAATTTCATTTGGAATTCAAGGCATAAAAAACGATGTCATAGTCGTAGCTTAAGTGGATACATTAAAATATTTCATATCTCAACCCATTCTACACAAGAGGATTTTATGATGGATAGTTCTACTCTCTGAATACCATTAAAAACTCCAAGCACTAGAATCCATAAAAGGAAGAGTAGTATTAGATTTTTTGCCTGACCACCCCCAAGCCAAGAGGAAGAAAATTATGATCTTCCTAATGAAGATATCCTTTTAGTCGAAGATGAAACCTGGCCAATGTATTTCGAGGGTGTATCCAACCATGAGGGTTATGTAGTTGACATTCTATTAGTATCACCATAGGGGTCGTATATTTCAATCTCCACTAAGTTAGACTTCGGGGTAACAAATAATGTGGTCAAGTATGAAGCTTGTATCATAGGCATACAAGCTGTCAAAGCTCTTTAGATCAAAACTTTAAATATGTACATGATTGGAGCTTGATTATAAATTCGATAACTAGACAGTGGATAGTAAAAAGTGAGAGCTTGGCTATTTACTAAGCTCACATAGAAAAAGTAACATCCCATTTTGACGAATTCAGGGTCACCTATCCCCCAGGGAAGAAAACCAATTTGTAGATGCAATGGTAAAATCGGCATCCATGATTGCCATAACATATGAAGAATCCAAATTGACTATCACAATCGATAGAAGAGGGAAGCCAGCTTATTGTTTGAAAATAGAGGAGGATGAAGAAGCATCCCCCTTGTATATAAACATATTAAATTACCTCTAAAAAGGGGAGAATCCTCCTAATTTCTCCAAGCGAGCCCAAAGAGTACTCTGCCTTTTAGCCTTACAATTCATAAAGGATAATGATATACTCTATAAGAAGGCCACTAATGGATTAAGCTACAGTGTTAAACATTAAGGAGGCAATCCTTTCCGTTAAGATAATTCATGTAGGAGATAACAAAACCCACGTGAATGGGCATCTCTTATCCAAGAAGACAAAAAAGGGGCTTACTATTGGACCACAATGGAGCGGGATTGTTTAAGTTAGCTCCGACGTGTGAAAAGCATCAAAGTCTGCCCGATTTAGCACATGCCACCATCGCAACTACACACACTTACCTCATTGCAGCCATTCTCCTATATGGAGTTGATATAATAGGTAAGATCTCAACTAAGGGGACCAACAATCACGCATACATCCTGGTGGCCATTGATTATTTCACCAAGTGGGTGGAAGCGACATCATATGCCATCCTGGCTTCTAAACATGTCACATATGGCTTAACAACCAGCATCATTTGTCATTATGGAGGGTCATACGAATTAATCATTAATCACAGGCCTCATTTCAAAGATAAGATTGTAAAATTCTTATGCGGTACAAAATATAACACTGCTGGTCCATTACCATAGACTGCATATAAACAAGGTTGTAGAAGTGGGGAATAAAAACAAAAAAATAAATGATGAAAATTTACAAAGATTGGCTAAATAAAAAACTCATTCACTTTGTGGGGATATCAGATGCCTATGAGGTTGTCCATGGGAGCAACACTATTCTCTCTTGTATATGGAATGGAAGCGGTACTCCCCGTAGCATTGTTGTGGGTAGCCCTTAAGGGAAAAGTGTCTAAAGTTAATTGGATATAGGAGTTACATAAAGAAGTAATAGGCATTGATGAAAAAAGGTTACAAGCCTTGCATCCTCTACAAAAGCAACAATAAAGAATAGAAATAACTTTTCATTCAAAAGTGTGTCCTCGAAATATAAGCGTGGAAGACACATTGATAAAGGCCATTTGTGTCCCTGTAATAGACTCAAAAGGGAAATTCAGGCCTCATTTGACTAGTCGTTACTGTGGAAAAGGGATCCTTAAGAAGGGGTCTTGAAGTTAATGGATACAAATGGATCTAAACTTTTACAACTCACCACTCTAGACCAGTTGGAGAAGTTTTACTTCCAAAGAATCAAGAAAAGGGATCAATAAGTAGATGACATAAAACTCACCATCACTGCAGCCCAGTGGCATAGAAATGTGTGGTTAGAACACAATGGCATGAAAAATATTACCGTCAAAGCCTAGTGACATCATTATGCTGCACTAGGTCCTAGTAGTGCCAGGGACTATAGTTCTTCGAACAATAAAAAGGAACAAAATGAGGGGTCATGCATGATGCATGTAAGAAAAAAAGACTACATGACTTCTTACCCCCACTTTGGGTTCATCGAATCAACAACACCAATAACCAAGAAAAATCAATCCAAGGATAGCAATAAAAAAAATGATAAAGAAACAAGAAAGCTACATAAAACATAGAATAACATTATTCATTAATTTCATTAAGCATTAGTTCCAGAGGAATAAATAAACATGAAAAAAATTTATGTAATGGACAAAACGACTTATTATGTAACGGCCCAAACCTAAAATTATGCTAATTACCTTGCATTATATTAATAATAAATTAATTAAGTTGGGCGCCGCATTTCGACTTAGTACTTCATATATGTGTGTCTATTGATGCAATTGCAGGTTGAAACGATATAGTGGCTTTAAAATGAATTTCATTCCACTCCAAAATAACTCATTCGAATGCTAATAAAGACTTGAGTGATAATTAAATAAAAATTTGCCAAATTATTAAATGGGTAATTTTGTTTCATTAAAAAAATATGAATATAATAAGAATACATATGTATAAATGAATAAACATAGCCATAATGCAACCATAATAATAAGTTAAGTAATATATATATATAAAAGAAAGCAAGGAATAATAATTTAAAATGAAAATGTCTTCTTCCAAATTTTACACGCAAAGTATGTACAATTTAATTCATCAATTTTTAGCCCAAAAATGTTGACCCATATCTATATATATATATATACACACACACACACACACACACATATATATATATATACACACACACACACACACACACACACACACACACACACACATATATATATATATATGCATATGCAATGTAACGAATGAAAATAAAAGAACAAGATTAGCATTAAGGAGAGAAAAATATAGATAAAACTAGGTGTCAAAAATAAAATGGGTAGAAAGAAAAAAGGGGAAATGAAAATGCAAAATTAATAAAATCAAACAAAAACCCAAAATCCCACTGATTTCCCCTTCCCAGACCCGTAAACCTCCCTTCCCCCTGTTCTGTGCCAGGCCAGAGATGCACCTCCCACCCCTGTTCCGGCCTATTCAGCCACCACCAGCCGGCGTCCAGTCACTAGCCCACTGCTCGAGCACCACCCTGCTGTCGTCCTCTTTCCCCACACTTCTTTCAAGTGTTTAAGTGGTGTGAGAAGGTGAAAACCCTAGCTCTCCTAATTTGGTTTTTGATTGTTTGTGATTGAATTTTTGTAGATGATAATGTATTTAGTTTTGGGGGGGTATTAATTTGTAAGTCTTTGGTTTTATTTGATGTTTTGATGGTGTTGGAGTGCTTATGGTTGGAGGTGAACATGGTGTGTGTGTGTTGGAGGTGGAAGGTGAATATTAGTTTGTTATATTGATTCAATGGTGATTAAGTTGATTTTAATAAGTGTTTGGCAGAAAATTAGTAAGATTCCCTTGTTTGGATGTATTGGTAACATTGCCATGGATATGTGAGTTTTAGGGTTTGTGATTTGAATAAAACTACAAGCTTGATTGGGGTTGATTTAGTGGTTTTAAGTGAGTCATAATACTTGAATGAAATTAGTGAGAATTTTGTGTCACAATTATGTACATTGGATGTGTGTGTGATGGGTATTAGGGTATGTGATTGGATAAAAATTAGGCTTTTTATGTTGATTTAAGAATGTTTAGAGTAATTCTAATAAATATTTGAAGGAGATTAACGACATACATGAATGTTGATAAGTGTGTGTTATTGCCACTAATTCGGTGGGTTGGAGTTTGGATGTTTGAATGGGAACCCGAACTTAGTGATGTTGATTTAATGATTTTTAGGTAAATTCTATTGATTATTGAATGAAAATAATGAGATAATTATATGTATGATATTATTGATTCCATGTAGGATATGAGCTTGACTTTCAAGTGAGGGGATAAAGAAGAGAATGACAAAAAAAAATAATTAACAATTGTGAATGCTTAAAAGTCGTGAGCTACGGGTGAAGTACTTAGGGCATGAGCTTAGGATGCTAAAAGGATGTTGCTTAACGGAATGTTGGTGGTTGAGACTAATGTTGAGAAGGAAGGGAAAGAGGAGGAAAGGGGTAAGGCTTGGGGACTAATTCGTTGATATTAATAAAGACAAAGAGAGTAAAATTGTCAAGCTAGTATAACACTTATATAACAAGTGTTAGCACTATCCAAAGAAGGAACATGAACAAAGAGAAATAGAATCAAGTTAGTTATTAACGAGGAAAATGTTGACAATTAAAAAGAAAAGCAAGGGAATTTTTTTTTTACAACTACTTATTAAAGTAGGAAATTTGATAAAGTTACTTAAATTTACACTAACTGTAAAATTACGTATTTGAAGCAGAAGTACGGCCACCTTTATCGCTTTAAGCTGCTAGCTAAAATTTTCACTAAGAAGGAGAGAGACTTTCAAAGACCAGGTACGTGCAATTGCCTGTGCTCTTCAAAAACTCACATGTCTATCAAACTATACAAAATCAATATAATGCTTATATAATGAATCATTTGATGCAATGTTTTGTTATCTAAGCAAGTGGCTCAATCAATTGTCAATCATCAAGGCTCGTGCCCTTCAATTTACTTGCGGGGCTGCAACTCAGGCTTCTCGATCGGCCTGGGAGGTGTGCACCTATCTCAAGATCACTTCAAACGTCAATAGGGGTCTACTTCCACATAATAATCAGTAAATCAACTTTACTTACATATTCTCTCTCTACTGTTTGCAAAACAAAAACGTTTTGAAATGCAGGCACCCAATAATTAAAGCCAAAGCTTGTTTTACTGCACCGGGATGTACGTGCTGAGCTTCGGCTCATTATTCAAATGTTTTTATATTTTCTGTTTTAGATAAAGGGTCAGTGAACAGTTCCCCTCCTAGCAAGCTAGAAGATAGCAAGAAATGAGCAAGAGTCGCAGTCTTGCTGAACGTTAGCTAGCCAAGTGCTCACGATGATTTATAGGCTAGCACCCTGAGGGCTTGCAAAATGTATATGTTTTGGGACATTGGGATGGTTGGTGCCTGGTATTGGTACGCTAAGTTATGAAGTGTACTATGGGTTAAATAGGTCGTTGAATGTACATTTGTTTCCAATGTTTGGTGAACCAGGTGATGATGTGGATAATACCATGCAATAGGTAATTTCAGGTAGCCTTGTTCCATCACAGAACGAGGGTAATGTCTCCAATCAAAAAACTTCCACTACCATTACGACAATAAATGGTTAAGATAATCAGGTAATTAGCATTTGGGGGTGTTACAATTGTGGTATCAGAGCCAGGTTTAAGGCCACTGTGAGCTATAGAGATGCCTATGAGTTGTGTCGGACTAGTGAAATGAAATGTTAACCAGGAGTTCATGTGTATGCGTGCATCATAAGGATGTTTTAGTAAACATTTACCAAGCCTTCATCTTTTGGTATTAAGACCAACGACATAGTTAGATATATCTTAAGAATTTCATCATTATAGTTAAATATATCTTAAGAATTTCATCATTATCAAAGTACAGTGGGGAAGCATTCGATTAACTTCTTGATGACGTATGTATTCCAAAAAAGTTTATCAAACTCATAGTGATAATTTTGCGGAGTTTTGGGTTACCCGTTTGAGTTACCAAGATACTTTCAATTTAGAGGTTTTATTAAGGCATATTGAAATACTGATTGTTTGGGTATTATGATGTGTAAGACATGACAAGAAGGTGAAGTTCATGAACTCTCATGTGAATAATGTAGTCATTTAACTTGCTAGACAAGGGAAATGTATCATGTAGCAGTATTCATGGATTGGATCATTACGAAATAACTATTGCAATAGTGCAATAATGTGAATGTTTGAGGGCCTATCACATCATCATAGATGATTTGCTATAATCATTTAGCATAATGAAATCAGTGTTGGCAATTCAGTAGCTTATGGTGTGCTACTTAATAATATATAAGTTGTATGCGGTAAGATAAGGTGTTATGCAAAGGAAGTGCTGTCATTAAGTGTGCCTCCAGATTATGTGAACTTATGTCGGCTACCGACTATTAGGTCTGCATAAGTCATTATACCCTAAGAGCATGCTCTGCAGTGATGGAGGTAATGAGTATTGAAGAGGTGGAGGATATTTAGAGTTGGGATGTTGGTAGACGTTTTGACTCTGGGTCGTTGACCTAGATCATATAAACAAATATGCCTCAATCTAGGTGATAGTAGGCATTGAAAACTTTGGAAATGTGTAGGGGAAAACACGTTTAGGGATTCGAGATTATATAGTGTGGTTGGGCTAATAAGGTCTGCACTTATTATGAGGTTAAACCAAACTCCAAAGGCACATGGAAATTACTAAGGATGGACATTAGCTCCAAGATATTCATAAGAGGTTCTAAGGAGATAGTATAAATAATTTCTCTTATTATGATAGATTAGGTCATAGGTGCTAATGGGTCAAGTTACACTCATTAGATTGTGCAAAATAAATTATGTGGGGAAGATCTTACTTTATGGAACATCAGGTGATTCGGTAAGTAAGCCCCTTGGGATTAACAAGGACTAGATAAAAAGAAAAAATAGAAAAGAAAAAGTGAGAAGGACACTTAGATGTTGGATTCATCAAAGTAGCGAGAGTGACAGTCCACAACTTTGAGCATGCTCATGTTGGTGAAAAATGACTATCTACAAAAGTTAAAATATAGGAAAAGGGCTTGAGGATATGTTGTATGTGTGGACGGAGTCGTTGCTTTTGTTTACCAGAAATTCTAGAAGTCATAATTTATATTTTTGCCTAGAGTGGATAAGATTTGGGGAGATAAATAATAGTTGGAGAAGTATAATAAATTACAATGGTTATATGGGTTAGACTAATGAGGGCACTTGTTTTTGCATTACAGTTTATGTTGGTAAGGAATTGGGAGTGATGACTCGAGTATATATACATTGCATGGACTCTATAGAAGTATTACTAGTGATTCTGCGATGTTGAGATGTCAAATTCAAAGGAGCATTACCAGGACACGAGTTTAAGCACAACGATAGAGGATTGTGGGGTACTAAGATCTGTGAGATGCTTGCATATAGATGGAAACCAAGCGACTTTCTTTTGAGTATATCAAACCCTTGAAACTTTAGCTGCATGAGTCCCTGTATTGATCCAAATCAGTTTACAGTGACCTTTAGCCAGCTAATATTAAACCTCCCTTATCAGATATCATTGCATAAATTAGCATCCTTCTTAGCCTCCTTCGTTACTGCCTACTGCTAGCTACCCCCTATTATGCAATCAAATAATTTAATTTGCAATTCCTTTTCATTCACATTAAGCTTTGCAAAAACTATTTAATTACTATAGCAATGCTTCATTGCATACCTTTTCCCCAATTGAATTCCCTCATGAAATTAATTTTTAAAGGGAATCCCTATCATTAAGATGGGTTACGTCTCTCTTGCTTTCACTAATTACCTCTATCAACTTACCTTTTGTAACCATTATTTCAATAGTAACATGATCTTTCTTGCCCTTAACATCTAATCACTACATAGATTACTATTTTACTACTAGTTTGGCTTTTGGATTTATACGTAATGTTTTGGTTCCTATGCAACCAACGATTGGAACTGTCTGACTATTATTGCGCCCATTCCTAAATTGTTTATACTTATAGTTATTTTCACTCCATCTGCGTCACGATAATATTTTAATTACCCATCATTTCGAAATTTGTGATATGTTCCTTTCATGAAAATCTTACATCAGCAACATTCTCAGTACTTTTAGTCATTAATCAACTTCTCCCTTAATCATCTTAACTTATGTATCGACATCGTCTCTTTGCTATGTTACCTCTTCTCGACCCCGAGCATTTGCCTAGATCTTAATTAGCATATGAAACGATGTTGACTAATTTGTCTTTTGCATTAATGCTATTATTTCCATCATTTATTATATTTGATTGATCTGCCTCATCTTTGGACTTTGCTTTCTTTCAATGTTATCTGATCCTTTTTTGAATTTCAAACTCTTGGAATGCTAGTGGTTCCTCAAAAGTGCTCATACCTATTTCCAGCATCATCCACCATGTCTTTGAAACTTATGGCTAAATATTAAATCCATTCTTGCTCGATTTTAAGTAGTTGTCCATATTCTAATACTTTTGACTTTCATCGTCCTCTTCTTCATTTTACTACAAGCATATTTATCAAGCATATTTATATGTATGTGTCTTGCACCCCGTTTACTTATGGTAGTAAGCCTATATATCTTGTTTGAGTTAGAGATAAAGTTAAGCTCCCACTAGTGCAAGTGAACAATGATTGTTGTAACCCCAACAATTTTCTTGCTTTTAAATTTCATTCCTCAAAATCTAGATTCAGCCTTTCTCTATGCAATCTTGTTATCTTACTTAAATTTATTTCATATTGCCTATTTTATACTCTGCTCATTCAAATCCAAACTCATCTATCGGCTTCATCATGTTGATGGTGGGTAGATGGTCACCTTGTTGAAACTCCATTACTACTATCTTACTTGTAATTCAACGGTTGAACTCAAATGTAACCGAAACTTTTCGATCTAAAGTGTGTCAAATCTTTTCCTCCAAAACTCTTTTGTCGTTATCCCTATGTTGGATGTCGTGATTATCCTATTTCTTATGATATTGGTACTATATTTATAACTTTGACATTCAGCCACACTTTAGTGTCACAATTATAGTAACAGTCCACCCTCTTATTCCTGTTAGAGCTCAAAAACCCCAAACTACATGCGAGGGGTCTGAGCAGCTTGACCGAGCAATCAGAACTTTGGTTGAAAGTATCTAAGCAAGTGAATAATCTTGTCTTCCTATTTTGAATACTCTAATCCTTTCTCATTTCATTTCATATTTCATAAACAACATAACTTGATCTGTAAGTCAACCTGCTAACTGCTCAACTGGATTGAGATGGCATAGAATAATCGTACTTGCCACTGATATAACTCAGGAACTGTTGACTATTTGTTGGCTCTTTCATGATTCTTACCTACAAACTACAATGCTGGTGGCCTTCTATTCTTGGATTCCTGAAAACTCCTAGCCATCTTTACTTTAGCAATGCTATGACAATCCCTCCCTTATTAAACATTTCTAACTTCACCGTTTATTTCTTTCATGGGCAGTGACTCACTTGACCACCATTCTTGTCACTCTCATTCATGGATATGTTCATCTTTAAATTTGAATTTAGATCTAGGGAACTTTTAGCTAGTCCAATGATGAAAAGCCCAGTGTTACATTTTAAACCGCAAGTGCACGGCGTAGCTGTAGCTAGCAACCAGCAAGTACGGGTCGAATCCACAAGGAGCTCCCTTCCAACTACTAGAACTCATTACTCCACTCAATCTACGCTAATCAATGTCAGAGATTAAAAGATTAACTAATGATAGGAACAACAACTAGGAGTTCGAATAAGATAGTAGAATGGTAAACACCCATGTTGGAATTAACAACATGTATATGATGGTGAATCAGTTACTAACCCCATCAAACAAACCTGAGTATGCATCATGAGTGGAATGATTGTCAATTAAGTCCATCTCTTCCCTCTCTCAAGGGTTGAAGACTAATCCTAGAACCAAAATTGCCTATTTTCATGGGATTAAAGGTTAGAGGATTACAAGGTCTACAATCTCGAATCCCAATTAGAACCTTAATTGTTTTCATATTAAAATCCTAATTGTCCACTAAGTCACGCTAGGTAAAGGTTTCATTTTTCAATGCTCCCCCAAACCTAAATAACAATAGATGAATGCTCTCTCGAGCATTTCATCGAACACGTAGTGCGCATAGTAGAAAACATTAACACAAACAAGGGGGAAGTAAGGGTTGGGGCTAATTCTTGATTCAACTACACATATTCGATATTAATCCCAACCTAAGTGAAAATTACCCATGCATCATCTCAAGAGCAACAATCATAAATCGTAATTCACTAAACATGATTCAATTGAAACCCTAGAAAAGCAATGAAGAGAATAAAGAGAAGTAAGAACAAACTTGATTTAATTGTTGTTGAAAGGTAGAACAATCTTCGACTGCG
Source organism: Carnegiea gigantea (assembly GCA_029747015.1). Taxonomy (NCBI): domain Eukaryota; kingdom Viridiplantae; phylum Streptophyta; class Magnoliopsida; order Caryophyllales; family Cactaceae; genus Carnegiea; species Carnegiea gigantea. The sequence continues at coordinate 152,592 of JAKOGI010001106.1, forward strand.
ATGAATTCAATCTAAATACATGAAAATAAAACCCTCTCAAATACCCTAAAAATCTCCTCTAAAAGATGCTCTCTAGTAAAGAAAAATAATGAACAAGAGATGTCCTGAAAACCACAATGGAAAGAATTTAAGTTGTGATGGCGTGAAGGGGGGCACGGCCGTGCCTAGTGGCACGGGGTGGCCGTGCCACCCTGGCTGAGGTGGCACGGACTTCTTAGTTATTTGGCACGGCATGACCATACCGGTAAGTGTGGGGTCCCTGTGCTAAATCTCATGAACTTCCGTGCAATGCCGAGTAACCACTTTTGGGACTTTAAACTCACCTCTTTAGCACTCCTTTATGCTAATTATCAACAATCCTTTTATTCCCCCGATAGAACTCCTGAAAATACAAAAAGATGTTGAATGAGTGAAATATATACTAAAGAAGGCCAATTTGACCTTTTCTCCTCAAAATCAAACATGAAAATAATGAAAAAAGAATCAACTAGAGGCTAAAATAAGGTCGAAATAGAGGTTTATTAACTCCCCTATGCTTATCTCTTGCTTGTCCTCAAGCAAGACTAACTCAAAAAGGATCAAAGAGGGAGATAAACCTCTAGTCACACGCCTCCTCAGACAAAAGATGAACCATTGACAAATCAAGCTAAATCATGCATTAAAGGCGATCAAGTCAAGGTGTGAAACAATTTCAATAAAACACGTACACTACCATTCATGAAGCCACCTACCCAAATGCAACACATCAAATACCCAATATTGAAGCACATACCAAGATAAGACGCTCCTCAATAAGTGGTGAGTAAGCAAGACTAATTTTAGGACATAGTGGAATACTCCCCTCAATGTGTTTAAAATATGTAACAAGGGTGCACTCAATACTCCATCCAATCAAGCAAACTACTACAAGCCTGGTAGAGTTCTTGATTCTCCACCACTTGATGCAAAATGCAATATGCCAATCATGAAGACTTGAAAAAAGGATGTAATGGGACCAAAGGCAAAGGGTGAGAAGTAGAGTGAATTTGGGAAGAGTGGAGTTAATAGTCAAAAGACTAGGGAGCAAAAAACACTTCCACAACTAATTCCGGAACAATAACTTCACACCACAATTGGGAATTGAGCAACAAACCCCACAAAAACCTTAAGGGAGGAATTGAACAATCTTATTGCCCTACACTCATGCCAATCACTTTATTCACAACTTCTCTATTTCTTTCATCTTTTTTTTTTCTTTCAACACTTTTTTTCTTTTATTTCTTTTCTTTTCTTTGAGAAGCCAAAATAAGGTACATGTGAATGGCATGGGATCTACAAACTCAAAGCATAATTCCTCCTAAGGAAACCACTAATAAAGCGCCCAAAAGTGAACCAACCTCCAAAGCTAACCCAACTTAATATGGAAGTGTTGCTCCACTAGACCTTGACAAGGGTGTACAGAATGGAGTGCAACCACAAAAGCGGGAAAAAAGCTCAAAGGGCTAGCAAAAGGAGTAGTACACATCAATGGGTGGCTTTTTAGCTCATGTAGCTAAATCGAACAAAAATTGCCTCAATCATATTAACACATGCACCTACTAAATGCGATTTCAAAGAGAACAAGACCAAGTTCTAGAGATGCAATCATGGACAAGTCACACATGAAAGTAAGTATGAGACTATATGCAATGAATAGTCAATAAGCTCAAGGTTTCACAGGTAAGTCTACCACAGTTAAGCAACTTACTCCAATGATATGTCCTACTTATCAAGATCAATCAAGCCAAACCATATGAATCTCAAGGGCAATATGACATACAATAGAGGGTAAGGGGACTACTGGTGAAAATGTCAAACACATTTTCACAAAAATTCCCACCATAATAGACCACACTTCAACACACAGATCAACCTGATCAGTCAATCATCACCCCTTATATTCTCTTCATAAGAGGGCTTTTCACAACTTTTATTCAAGAATTTTTTTCAAAAGTAATAAATCTAACTAGGAAAGCAATAAAAGATACAAAGGATAGTGAGGAGAAGGGTAAGAAGTAGTGCCTAAAAAACTTATGGATGCCCAACTCGATCACTTCTCCTTTTGAGATGCAAAATTTAACCTATATGTTCTAAACTACATGCTCTATTAAAGGAAAAATGTAAAGACAACCTAGTAAAACTACATGACATCCTATCTATATGATACAGATATAAGTGATATCATTCAACCCGCGCCCAAAATCCACACTTCCGCCCAAAGAGCTATAAGCTCACCCCCCATGCTTAATTTTCATTGTCCTCAATGAAAAAGACAAATAAAAAGACCAAGAGGAGGGGAAAATTAATAGCGCCCAAGAGAAGACGAGATGGCGGGGAGAAGAATGACACACGTTTTTTTTGTTTTTTTTGTTTTTTTTGTGTTTTTTTCTTTTCCAAAAGTAATGAAATGCTTGGATTGCCTCCCAAGAAGCACTTGTTTAAGGTCCTTGGTTTGACCCATACCTGAGGTTGGCAAATGATGGTAGGATGGTGGGAGGTGGAGGTGGTGTAGTGATGAATAGTGTTGCCGCCAACAACTCCATAGGGTGAAAGGTAATGCCTCCATGAGTAGTGGGGATGGGTGGAGGCAGATCAAGTAGCACTATAGGCCTCATATGAGGTCCTCCATCCCCATCAAACACCGTGACGCTAGAAACAGCTACATAAGGGACAGAATATGTAGGGGCCTCAGGAAGTGAAGGATGAGCAGGAGCTGACAGTGGAATGGGTGGAGGGAAACATAAATCAACCCTCTTTCCACACAACTGGAAGGATATAGTTCCTACCTGCACATTGATCACCACCCTATAGTAGGTAGAAACAGCCTCCCAAGGATGGTAGGGACCCGGGAGCTCTTATGCACATCTATGACAATAAAACTGCAAGGGATGATGAACTTACCCACCTAAATAGGAACGTCCTCCAGAATACCCATAGGTTGCTTGATGGAGCGATCTGCGAGTTGAATGGTCAGATTGGTGGGTTGCATGTCCTGCAATTGAAGCCTCCTATACAAGGAGAGGGGCATCAGGCTTATGGTAGCTCCTAGATCACAGAGAGCTCTCTCAATCTACAGATCTCCTATAGCATAGGAGATGGAGAAACTGCCTGGGTCTTGCAGTTTAGAAGGTAACTGACTCTGTAAAATTGAGCTGCACACCTCTCCAATGGGGATCATTGAAGCTCCCCCATGTTCCCCCTTCCTGGAAAGAAGCTCTCTCAAAAATTATATGTAGGACGGTGCTTTCTTGAGAGCTTCTAAGAAAGCAGTATCCACATCCGGGAATCTAGTAAATTTGGGCTCAAGCTGAAATAACTTGGCCCAGGCTACCCTTTGAGGGTAAGGTACTGGCCATTGATAGGGGTAAACTGGAGGTACAGGACTGACCTTCCCAATGGAGCTCAGACTCTCCTCTTCCTTCTGTTCATCAGTTCCTGCATAATCAAGAACTAAAATTGTCTCCTGGAGAACCATCATAAGGCTCTCGTTTAACCCCTTACCCACTACAGAAAGAGCGTTAACATGGTCCCGGGGGTTCGTTTCAGGCTAGCCTGGTAGTTGCCCCTGAGGCCTGGATAAGCTGTTGACTTGCTGAGCAATCTGGGCAATCTGAGTGTCCATTACCCTCTAATGCACAGCCATAGCATAAAACTTAGAGGTCAACTAATTGATCGATAAACTAAGAGCTTTATTAGTCTTAGTTTGAGTGCTATGACCTGCTTCATGAGACTCTCCAAATTTGACTTAAGTTGTAGAGGTGGAGGTGGAGGATTGTAGGGGGCTTTGTACTGGAAACCAGGCGGCTGCACAGCATTTTGGGGTTGAGGGTTAAGGTTCCTGTAGTGGGGGTTTGAATAGCCCCTCCATCCCAAACTGTGGCCATTGGTGTGGGAATTGCTTTGTGGGGTGGGGTTAAAGTTATACACAGCGTTAGCATGCTCAATAGTAGAGGCCATTGTAACAGTCAACTAAAGTGTGCCCCTGCACACTACAAGTCTCATAAATAGCATGCACTCCAAGTGGGTTAGGAGTACCCACCCTGTCTAGTCTCTGTGCCAGCGCATCCACCCTGCTGGCTAGGAGTGTCACAACGTCAACCTTATATCTAGCACTGCTTTTCTTTGGGGTGGCTCGTTCACTCGACCATTGATAGTTGTTGGGAGCCATCTCTGCCAACAAGGTCGTCGCCGCCTCAATTGAGTTGCCCATGAGAACTCCTCCTGCAGTGGCATCTACTGAAATCTTGACTGACTGTTTTAGCCTATTATAGAACGTCTGGACTAAGAGCCCGTCAGGCACACCACGGTGAGGGCACTACCACTGGAGGTCCTTAAATCTCTCCCAGGCCTTGTACAGGGACTCCTAATCCCTCTGAGTGAAGGAGGTGATGTCAGTCCTCAACTTTGTAGCCTTGTCAGGAGGGAAGTATTTGCTGAGAAAGGCTTTGGAGAGAACCTCTCATGTGGTGAATGAGTTAGGCTTCTCGTTATGTAGCTAATCACTGGCTCTATCCCTCAATGAGGAGCGGAAGAGTTGCAGCCTAATAGCATCGGTGGACACCCCGTTTAATTTGATAGTGTCGCATTTCGCAAGGAATTTGCGAAGATGCGCAATGGGGTTCTCCAAGGGACATCCATCGAACTGGTCCCGCTCTATGAATATGATGACTGTAGGGCTGAGTTCGAAGTTGTTAGCCTCCACCGTAGGGCTAACAACGGATGAGGTAATGCCCGATGCCTGCGGTAGGGCATAGTCCCGCAACACCCTATTGTCTTCCTGCGTTATCGCCACTACTGCTCTCTTTCTTCTTCTCGCTTCTCCACCTCGCTTTTGAGCGGCTGCTTTGATCTCAGGATTGAATGGGATAAGGTTTTGATTCCCTTGGCTCCTCCTGTGCATACAAAACAAATGCTACCGAGGTGTAAACAGTGTCTAGCAAGAATAAAGAAGAACTAAAAACTACAAAACAAAAATAAAAAGCCTAGCCTAGAGTATTTCTATCGGTTTCTTATTTTGAAAGGAACAAGTGTCTTCGGCAGCGGCGCTAAAAACTTGTTATATTTTACGCTGCAAGAGTAAGGCGTAGCTATAGCTAGCAACCGATAAGTATGGGTCGAATCCACAAGGAGCTCGCTTTCAACTACTAGAACTAATTACTCCACTCAATCTAGGCTAATCAATATCAGAGATTGAAAGATTAACTAATGATAGGAATAACAACTCAGAGTTCGAATGAGATAGCAGAATGATAAACACTAAGGTTGGAATTAACAGCACAAATATAATAGTGAATCAGTTACTAACCCCATCAAACAAACCCAAGCATGCATCATAAGTGGAATGATTGTCAATTAAGTCCATCTCCTCCCCATCTCAAAGGTCAAAGACTAATCCTAGAATCAAAATTGCCTATTTTTATGGGATTAAAGGTTAGAGGATTGCAAGGTCTACAATCTTGAATCCAAATTAGAACCTTAATTATTTTCATATTAAAATCCTAATTGTCTACTAAGTCACGCTAGGTAAAGGCTTCGTCTTTCAACACTCCCCCAAACCTTAATAATAATAAATGAATGCTCTCTTGAGCATTTCATCGAACACGTGGTGCACATAGTAGAAAATATTAACACAAACAAGGGGCAAGTAAGGGTTGGGGCTAATTCTTGATTCAACTACACATATTCGGCGTTAATTTTGAGTTGGGAAATTAGCCATGCATTATCTCCAGAGCAACAATCATAAATCATAATTCACTAAACATGATTCAACTGAAACCCTAGAAAAGCAATGAAGAGACAAAAGGGAAGTAAGAACAAACTTGATTTAATTGTTGTTGAAAAGTAGAACAATCTTCAACTGTGATGAATTCAATCCAAATACATGAAAGTAAAACCCTCTCAAATACCCTAAAAATCTCCTCTAAAAGGTGCTCTCTAGTAAAGAAAAACAATGAACAAGAGATGTCCTGAAAATTGCAATCGAAAGAATTTAAGTTGCGATGGCATGAAGAGGGGCACGGCCGTGCCTAGCGACACGGGGTAGCCGTGCCACCCTGGCTAAGGTGGCACGGTCATGCCACCCAACACTTCTTGGTTCTTCGGCACAGCACGACTGTGCCGATAAGTGTGGGGTCCCCATGCCAAATCTCAGGAACTTCCATACAATGCCGAATAACCACTTTTGTGACTTTAAACTCGCCTCTTTGCCACTCCTTTCTGCTAATTATCAACAATCCTTTTATTCCTTTGGTAGAACTCCTGAAAATATGAAAAGATGTCGAATGAGCAAAATATATACTAAAGGAGGCAAATTTGACCCTTTCTCCTCAAGATCAAACATGAAAACAATGGAAAAAGGAATCAACTAGAGGCTAAAATAAGGTCGAAATAGAGGTTTATCACCCCGTAACAAAATAATAACTATCCAATCTGGCATTGCGAGGGACCTTGAAATTTGAGCATTGAAGTTGTATCACATGGGTCAAGAAACGACTTGTCACTAACATTAAAAGTGCAACCCTCAATAATAGCAAAGATTAAGTCAAGTCAAAAGGGTGATGTCAAATTAGAGAGACTTAGGCAAAATGTCATACAAGGGAAGTCACCTGACTTTGTGATAATGAGGATGGAACCTTGAGGTTACAAAATCGGTTATTTGTTCCCAATAAAGAGGAATTGAAAGGAAAATTTTAGGAGGAGCCCATAATGCTTGTTATTAAGTGGATCAAGGAGGAACAAAATGTCCAGGGATCTGAAGCAATACTATTTGTGGGATAACCTATAGCGGGAGATTGCAGAGTATGTGGAAGTGCTTGACTTGTCAAGAGATTAAGACTAAGCATTAATGCCCAGTATGTGAATTGGGGCCTTTGTGAAGTCCCACCTGAAAGTGGAATTTAATCTTAATGGGTTTTGTCATGGGATTGTCCCTTGCATCTTTGGAAAAGAGTGTCATTTGGATCAATGTTGACAGACTCACCAAATCTATTCATTTTATACCAACCCATAGGACTTAGGGTGTAGAGAGACTATTATAATTGTATGTCAAAGAAATAGTTTGACTGCATGGCATACTAACGGGCATAGTATCTGATAGAGTCCAAAGGTTTCAAGCTCTGTTCTGATAAGCTCTACAAAAAGCTTTTGGGACCAAGTTAAATTTTAGTAGTTCATATCACCCTGAGATCAATGGGCAAACCTAGTGAGTGAATTAAACCCTAGAGGCTATGTTGAGAGCCTATGTGCTTGACTTCTAAAGAAACTAGGAAGATTACTTACTATTGGTGAAATTCCATTATAATAACAGCTATCAATCTACCATTAAGATGGTCCCTTTTGAAGCACTGCATGGAAGGAAGTGCAGAACCCCATTGCGTTAATTAGAGTGAGCTCAATGAAGTATTAACCATAGGACTTGAGTTGATTCAAGAGACCACTGAAACGATGAGGAAAATTCAAGAATACATCAAAGCGGTTTAGAGCTAACAGAAAAGCTATGGGAATAAAAGGAGAAGACCATTAGAGTTTCAAGTAGAAGTGAAGTGTTTTAATGGTATACTCGGTCAAAGTAGTAACACGATTCAATATCAAAGGCAAACTGAGCCCTAGACATAACAGTCCTTATGAAATTATCGAGAGGTTAAACCCTGGGGCTTACACATTGGATTCACCAGCGAAATTTAAGCATGTGCATAATGTGTTTCACATTTCACAACTTAGAAAGTGTGTTCCAGGTCCAAATCATGTCATCATGATAGATCCAGTAGAGGTCGCTGAGAATATAATATACGAGCAGTGTCTAGTACAAATATTAGACTACAGAATTAAACAACTTCATAACAAAAGCATTCCTATGGTTAAGGCCCTATGGGCTACCCATACTTCACCTGAGGCTACATTGGAGACCGAGGAGGACATGAGAAGTAAATACTCATACCTATTTGAAGTACAGTCAAAGTTCCTTTTAAATCTGCAAGTTTCGAGGATGAAACTTATTTTAAAGAGGGGAGACTGTAACGGCACGAACCTAAAATCATCCTAATTATCTTGCATTATATTAATCATAAATTAATTAAGTTGGGCGTTGTATTTCGACTTAGTACTTTACATATGTGTGTCTATTTATGGAATTGCAGGTTGAAACGACATAGTGGCCTTAAAATGAATTTCATTCCACTCCTACATAACTCATTCGAATGCTAATAAAGATTTGAGTGATAATTCAATAAAAATTTACCAAATTATTAAATGGGTAATGTTTTTATTAAAAAAATATGTATATAATAAGAATACATATGAATAAATGAATAAACATAGCAATAATGCAACCATAATAATAAGTTAAGTAATATTATATATAAAAGAAAGCAAGGAGTAATAATTTCAAATGAAAATGTCTTCTTCTAAATTTTACACCCAAAGAATGTACAATTTAATTCATCAATTTTTAGCCCGAAAATGCCAACCCATATAGATACACACACACACACACACACACACACGCACGCACACGCATACACACACACACACACACACACACACACACACACACACACACACACACATACACACACACATATGTAATGGATGAAAATAAAAGAAGAAGATTAGGATTAAGGAGAGAAAAATCTAGACAAAACTAGGTGTTAAAAATAAAATGGGTAGTAAGGAAAAAAAAGGGAAATGAAAATGCAAAATTAATAAAATCAACCAAAAACCCCAAAATCCCTCTAATTTCCCCTTCCTAGACCAGTAAACCCCCCCTTTTCCCCTATTTTGCGCCAGGCCAGAGACGCACCCCCTACCCCTGTTCCGGCCTGTTCAGCCACTACCAGCCGATGTCCAGTCACTAGCCTACTGTCCGAGCACCGCTCTACTGCCATCCTCTTCCCCCACACTTCTTCCAAGTGTTCAAGTGGTGTGAGAAGGTGAAAACCCTAGCCTCTCGTAATTTGGTTTTTGATTGCCTGTGATTGAATTTTTGTAAATGATAATATATTTAGTTTTGGAGGGTATTAATTTGTAAGTTCTTTGGTTTTATTTGATGTTTTGGTGGTGTTAGAGTGCTTAAGGTTGGAGGAGAACATGATGTGTGTGGTTGGAGGAGAAAGATGAATATTAGTATGTTATTTTGATTTAACGATAATTAAGTTGATTTTAATAAGTGTTTGGAAGAAAATTAGTAAGATTCCCTTGTTTGGATGTATTGGTAACATTGACCTGTGATAAATGCTTGACATGTACATCATTTTAGGGCCATTTTGCCACATTTTCAGGGAAAATTATGTGCTTTATGCTACGATTTATACTCTTATTCTCAATTTATGCTTGGGTATAGCTGTTTGATGTATTTTACAGGATTTTAGACCTTTCTACCCAGCATTTGACCCAAGATGAGTATATTTTGACTTACCATAGGTGCCCTTAAGTTGCTATCCCCATGGAAGAGAGGAAGAACAAAAGAATGACGACCCAGCCAGCACCACGGTTTACCTGTGATGGATGCCACGGTCTGTGGTGAAAGTATAACTGCTAATCGCTTCGTTTTCCCTCATCGTGTGGCTGACATTGATTGGGTTTTCTTATAAATAGGGCGCCTTTCAGCCGTAGAAAATAGACCATCCATCCCCTCATTCCATTTTCCTCTCTTTCATTCCATTCTAGTTAGATTAGGATTTAGATTAGAAGGAGAGAGAGTGAGTTGAAGTGAAGATTTACAAGGATTCCACCCTGGGCTTGCAACGATGGTTCAAGCACGATTTTGGCTGAGCAAACTCTTCTCTCTTCTCTTCTTTTTTCTCTTTAGATTTATCATTTTAGAGTTGTTAGATGTTTAATTTAATCATGTGTGAGTAATTTTAATTTTTGTCTAGGGATTTAGTAGTTTATGAAAGTATAGTGGGATCATGTTTTAATCTATAGAATTGTGTTTACTTCATGATTGGTTTAATTTCATTCTATCAAGTGATTATCATGTTATGAGTGGGGTTTTGGGCAAAGTTTGCTTGCACACTTGAAACACTCTGGTGAAAAACTGAAAAGTGACTTTTGCTTGTTGGACAGCTTGATAGAACTTGACATAACGTTGTCTCAAAAGAGAGAGTTGTATGTTAGGGGGGCTAGAAAGTAATCGAAGATGTTTAACATGGATTAAGACAAATTAGTTCGAAAGAACAATTTTTGCTTAATTTAGGCAAATTTGGTTGAGTTCGAAACAATATATTAAATTTTTGGAGAGATTGAAATTCGTCAAAATTAACTGATTAGAGAAAAGCACATGCTCATCATTTTGATCCAATCAACTTTCATAACTACATGAATTCCTAGGCGTTTCTCCGTAGTTGATTTAAAATTAGTGAATTATATGTTGTTAAATTGAAACCCCTTAAATTAGTTATAGTTGTTTCCTTATCTTCGTATTTTTATCAATCTAAAGTTTGAATTCTCTTAGCATATCTTGAGGTAATATAGCCCAATAGATCAACCTAGTCTCTGTGAGATCGACCTTGATTTGCCACAACGTCATCGTGCGCTTACAGCTATATCAAGTTTTTGGCGTAGTTGCCGGGGACTAGTGTTGGATATTGGGTTTTTCCCGATAGATTTGACTAAGCATTTTATGTTTTTTTCTTTGAAGAAAAAAATTAGGTAGTTTAAGCATTTTGTTCTCCTTTGAAGAAAAAAACAACCAAAAAAAAAGATTTACAAAAATGAAAAAAAACGATGTCAATTTTTCATTTCCCCCAATGCAGCATGAATTATTTTGAAGGTATTTTAAGCGATTAAAAGTTTTTCTTGCTCAACATGGTTATTGTGTTGGTAAATGAAAAATTTTAGACATTGTTGATGAGGGTGTGAATAGTAAAACTCGAACTCTTCAGGAGTATTGGGATTTTCATAGTAAAAATGTTGATGATGCATGGTATTTGCTTGAGTAGATTGCTTGGGATTCATTTGAGTTTGAGAAAGCTAGTTGTGTTTTTGGTTATTCTTTTCTTGATCCTTGCGCATTTTATGCCAGATCGTATTATACTCCTTTTTGGTGTGACTTGTGTGGTTCTTCTGACCACAATATTGTTTCATGTCCTTTCTATGCATGCTATGCTCAGCCTGATTCATCATTTCCTTTAGCTCAGTGCACAGGGCTCTAGGTAGGTGAGCCTTTTGGGTTGATTGCTCAATTTGATGTGGCTGATTCATATTGTGCATCGGAAGATACCCTTGATGCGGTGCATAATCTAATTAACACTCCTTTAGAGGGGTGTTGTTATGAATGTGTGCATGAGGAGTCTTCTAGCCTTTGTTTCTAATTATGCTTTCCCCAGTCCCCTTGATCATTCCCATGTTTCTCCTACATGTTCATAACCCTATATTTCCCCCAAGTATTCTTTAGATGCGCCCATTGATAATCCTAAGATTTGTGATTCTAATGTTGATTTGGGCTCTGTGGATAACATGTTTAATATGCTTGGTAGAAATATTGATAATTTTCTTTCCCTAGGATACTGTTGTGGGTATGATGCCTCCCTCGACCTATATGGCATATACCTAGTGGACAAGCCTAGAAAAATCATGTGGAACACTCTCTTTGCTTCCTCTTTTGACTTTTCTATTAGTTCTGCTTTGTTGAAGAGAGTACTAACTTTCTTTGCTGTGATTATTTTCACGCTCTCTTATTGCCATGCTTAGAAACTCTATGCTGAGGAGTTTGATAAGCTTCTGCGTTCCCTGCTGATGTCTGATTTAAATGGCTAGGTTTTAACATTGTGATGGAGTGGCTGATGCTCCATGTGCCCCAGTTATTACGAGGCCGCATAGCTTAGGTGCACTCTGCACCTAACCTAATGAGATTGTTATATTTTGTTTACTTTCCCCTCTCTTAATTTTCTTTCCTTTGAATAATAATGCTTTATTTAAGCATGGAGGAAAGGTAGTTCTCTGTTTTTCATTTTGGTTTTTAATTTGCATACATGCTAGAGCATATAGTTTTAGGTTTCTTTTTGTTTGCATGTTGTATTTAGCTGATTTTTATATTTGCATTTTAGATTTGCATATAGGGATGGCATGGATTGGTTTGAGATAACCTCCGATGATATGTTTGTTAGGCAAAATAGCTTTCATGAGCTTGAGTAGCTTTTGATGTATAATCCCTTTTGGTGCTAAGATTTATGAAGGTTTTGTGAATACTTCTTGTTTTAACCCTTGTCTTGATTGAGAACTTTGTTGTCACCTAGAGTCCTTAGCACTAATATTTGTACATGGAGTCATTTTACGAGCTTATTGTGACTTTGGTAGATATCCTGTGAGATCTTGAGCCTTATTTAGACTAAATCATTATGTTTAGTCTCATGTTTCTTTCATATGTGTGACTTTTCCCTATTGCATCTCTAGAACTTGCCTAGATTATTTTTTAGAACCACATTAGCATGTGTATAGTTAATGATATGACAGAGGCATTTCTTTCTTTGGTTATTTTAGCCACATAGCCAAATAACCTACCCTTGTATTAAATGTTTATTCCCTTTGCTAGCCCCTTTGAGCTTATATCTGCCTTTATTGTGATCCTTTCATATTGGCCCTTAGCCAAATATATATTCTTACCTTTAAGCCAACTCCATAGAGCATCACTTCATCTATGTAGTAGGTGGTTTTGGGAGTAATTGAGTTTAAGGTGGCTTTGCTATGTTGGTTTATTGAGGGATTAATGATATTGAGCATTTGCTTTGGTTCCCTCTTGTTTAGGTTGTGTACATATGTATTCGATTGTGAGTTGACAATTAGTGATCCTATGCCTTTTGATAATCGCAATTTTTATTTCATTTCCAAAAAAATGCAAAAAAAAGGAAAAAATAATTGTGTTGAAGAAAAAGAAAAAAAAACCCCAAAAAAAAACAGTTGTGTTGCAGAAAAAAAAGAAAAAAAGCAAAAGAAAAAGGTAAAAAAAAAAAAGGAAGTAAATAAGTGATTGGCATTGGATATGTAAATAGCTTGAATTCCTTTCTTTATCGACTCAGTTCTTATTTAATTTGTTGGGATATGTTCATTATATTGTTAGGTTTAGAGTGATGGTGAACTTATTGGTTAATTGATGGTTTGTTAATTGCTCCCTAGTCACTTGGCTAAGTAGCTCAATATTATCCAAATTCATTTGTGCACTCCTTTCCCTTAACCCTTCTAGCCCACATTACAACCTAAGTAAAGTCCTCTTGATTATCTTGTGCACATTGCATTTTAGTGGTGGAGAATTTGAGTGTCTTTACAAGCATATGGTAGTTTACATTTTTGGAATGAGTCTTGAGTGAACCTATGTTATATTTTAAATACATGAGCAGGAGTAATTCACATCTCCTAAAGTGAGGTTCTACCGATCCAGTTGGCTCTAATCAATTCCATGTGCGTGGATGACATGCTTTGTGGTTCTTTGGGGGTGATCAAGTTTGATATCGAGCTTATGGTCTTATACTTTTTCAAAAACCTCCTCCTCCTCCTAATTTTGAAATGTTTTGTGCACTATTTTCGGTTGCTGTTGATTGATATTCTTACCTATGATATGCTATGACTTGCCTACTTTAAGGAAGTTATTAACCATTTTGAGTTTTAGATGTATCTTCCCTTGTTGTTTGTGTTTTTTTCTAGTGTTTGTTTGAGGACAAGCAACAGTTTAAGCATGGAGGAGTTTGATAAGTGCTTAACATATACATTATTTTAGGGCCATTTTGCCACATTTTTAGGGAAAATTATGTGCTTTATGCTATGATTTATACTCTTATTCTCAATTTATACTTGGGTATAGCTATTTCATGTATTTTGCAGGATTTTAGGCCTTTCTACCCAACATTTGACCATAGATGAGTATATTTTGACTTGCCACGGGGCCTCTAAGTTGCTACACTCGTGGAAGAGAGGAAGAACAGAAGAATGACGAGCCACCTAGCACCACGGTCTGGCCGTGATGGATGCCACGGTCCGTGTGAAAGCATAACTGCTAATCTCTTCGTTTTACCTCATCGTGTGGCTAAGATTGATTGGATTTTCCTATAAATAGGGCGTCCCTCAGTAGCGGAAAAGAGACCATTCATCCCCTCATTTCATTTTCCTCTCTTCCATTCCATTCTAGCTAGATTACGATTTAGATTAGAAGGAGAGAGAGTGAGTTGAAGTGAAGATTTACAAGGATTCCAACCCTGGGCTTACAACGACAGTTCAAGCATGATTTTGGCTGAGCAAACTCTTCTCTCTTATCTTCTCTTTTCTCTTTAGATTTATCATTTTAGAGTTGTTAGATGTTTAATTTCATCATGTGTGAGTAGTTTAATTTTTGTCTAGGGATTTAATAGTTTATGAAAGTATACTTAGATCATGTTTTAATCTATAGAATTGTGTTTACTTCATGATTGGTTTAATTTCGTTCTATCAAGTGATTATCATATTGTGAGCGGGGGTTTTGGCCAAAGTTTACTTGCACACTTGAAACGATCTGGTAAAAAGCTAAAAGGTGACATTTGATTGCTGGACAGCTTGATAGAACTTGACATAACGTTATCTCAAAAGAGAGATTTGTATGTTAGGGGGGCTAGAAAGTAATCGAGATGTTTAACATGGATTAAGACAAATTAGTTCGAAAGAACAATTTTTGCTTAGTTTAGGAAAATTTGGTTGAGTTCGAAACAATAGACTAAATTTTCGGAGAGATTGGAATTCGTCGAAATTAACTGGTTAGAGAAAAGCACATGTTCATCATTTTGATCCAATCAACTTTCATAACTACAAGAATTCCTAGGCATTTCTCCGTAGTTGATTTAAAATTAGTGAATTATATGTTGTTAAATTGAAACCCCTTGAATTAGTTATAGTTGTTTCCTTATCTTCGTATTTTTATCAATCTAAAGTTTGAATTCTCTTATCATATCTTGAGGTAATATAGCCCAATAGATCAACCTAGTCTCTGTGAGATCGATCATGATTTACTACAACGCCTCCGTGTGCTTGCGGCAGTATCAAGTTTTTGGCGTCGTTACCGGGGACTAGTCTAAGCATTTTATGTTTTTTTCTTTGAAGAAAAAAATTAGGTATTTTAAGCATTTTGTTCTCCTTTGAAGGGAAAAAAACAACAAAAAAAACAATTCAAAAAATTGAAAAAAAAGAATGGCAATTTTTCATTTCCCCCAATTCAAGCATGAATTATTTTGAAGGTATTTTAAGTGATTAAATATTTTTCTTGCTCAACCTGGTTATTGGATTGGTAAATAGGAAATTTTAGACATTGTTGATGAGGGTATGAATAGTAAAACCCGAACTCTTTTAGAGTTTTGGGATTTTCGTGGTAAAAATGTTGATGATGCATGGTATTTGCTTGAGTGGATTGCTTAGGATTCATTTGAGTTTGAGAAAGCTAGTTGTTTTTTTTTAATTCTTTTCTTGATCCTTGTGCATTTTATGGTGGATCGTATTATGCTCCTTTTTGGTGTGACTTACGTGGTTCTTCTAACCACAATATTGTTTCATGTCCTTTCTATGCATGTTATACTCAACCTGATTCATCATTTCCTTTAGCTCAGTGCACGGGGCTCGAGATGGGTGAGCCTTTTGGGTTGATTGCTCAGTTTGATGTGGGTGATTCATATTGTGCGTCGGAAGATACTTTTGATGCAGTGCATAATCTAATTAACACTCCTTTAGAGGGGTGTCGATATGAATGTGTGCATGAGGAGTCTTATAGCCTTTGTTTTTAATTATGCTTTAGCCATTCCCCTTGATCATTCCTATGTTTCTCCTACGTGTTCATAACCCTCTATTTCCCCCAAGTATTCTTTAGATGCGCCCATTGATAATCCTAAGATTTGTGATTCTAATGTTGATTTGGGCTCTGCGGATAACATGTTTGATATGCTTGGTAGAAATGTTGATAATTTTCTTTCCCTAGGATACTGTTGTGGGTATGATGCCTCCCTTGACCTATATGGCATATACCTAGTGGACAAGCCTAGAAAAATCATATGGAACACTTTCTTTGCTTCCTCTTCTGACTTTTCTATTGGTTTTGCTTTGTTGAAGAGAGCACTAACTTTCTTTACTGTGATTATTTTCATGCTCTCTTATTGCCTTGCTTAGAAACTCTATGCTGAGGAGTTTGACAAGCTTTTGCATTCCCTGACAATGTCTGATTTAAATGGCTAAGTTTTAACATTGTGATGGAGTGGCTGATACTCCATGTGCCCCAATTATTACGAGGCCGCATAGCTTAGGTGCACTCTGCACCTAACCTAGTGAGATTGTTATATTTTGTTTACTTTCCCTTCTCTTAATTTTCTTTCCTTTGAATAATAATGCTTTATTTAAGCATGGAGGAAGAGTAGTTCTATGTTTTTCATTTTGGTTTTTAATTTGCATACATGCTAGAGCATATAATTTTAGGTTTCTTTTTGTTTGCATGTTGTATTTAGTTGATTTTTAGATTTGCATTTTAGATTTGCATATAGGGATGGCATGGATTGGTTTAAGATGACCTCTGATGATATGCTTGTTAAGCAAAATAGCTTTCATGAGCTTGAGTAGCTTTTGATGTGTAATCCCTTTTGGTGCTAAGATTTGTGAAGGTTTTGCTAATACTTCTTGTTTTAACCCTTGTCTTGATTGAGAACTTTGTTGTCACCTAGAGTCCTTAGCACTAATGTATGTACATGGAGTCATTTTACGAGCTTATTACGACTTTGGTAGATATCCTGTGAGATCTTGAGCCTTATTTAGACTAAATCATTATATTTAGTCTCATGTTTCTTTCATATGTGTGACTGTTCCCTGTTGCATCTCTAGAACTTGCCTAGATTATTTTTTAGAACTATATTAGCATGTGCATAGTTGATGATATGATACAGTCATTTCTTTCCTCGGTTATTTAAGCCACGTAGCCAAATAGCCTACCCTTGTATTGTATGTTTATTCCCTTTACTAGCCCCTTTGAGCTTATATCCGTCTTTATTGAGATCCCTTCATATTGGCCCTTGGCCAAACACATATTCCTACCTTGAAGCCAACTCTATGGAGCATCACTTCATCTATGTAGTGGGTGGTTTTGGGAGTAATTGAGTTTAAGGCGGCTTTGCTATGTTGGTTTATTGAGGGATTGATGATATTGAGCATTTGCTTTGCTTCCCTCTTGTTTAGGATGTGTACATATGTATTCGATTGTGAGTTGACAATTAGTGATCCTATACCTTTTGATAATTGCAATTTTTATTTCATTTCCCAAAAAATGCCAAAAAAAAGGAAAAAATAGTTGTGTTGAAGAAAAAGAAAAAAAACCCAAAAAAAAAAAACAGTTGTGTTGTAGGAAAAAAAAAAGAAAAAAAGCAAAAGAAAAAGGCAAAAAAAAAAGGAAGTAAATAAGTGATTGGCATTGGATATGTAAATAACTTGAATTCCTTTCTTTATCGACTCAGTTCTTATTTAATTTGTTGGGATATGTTCATTATATTGTTAGGTTTGGAGTGATGGTGAACTTATTGGTTAATTGATGGTTTGTTAATTGCTCCCTAGTCACTTGGCTAAGTAGCTCAATATTATCCAAATTCATTTGTGCACTCCTTTCCCTTAACCCTTCTAGCCCACATTACAACCTAAGTAAAGTCCTCTTGATTGTCTTGTACACATTGCATTTTAGTGGTGGAGAATTTGAGAGTCTTTGCAAGCATATGGTAGTTTGCATCTTTGTAATGAGTCTTAAGTGAACCTGTGTTATATTTTAAACACATGAGCAGGAATGATTCACATTTCCTAAAGTGAGGTTCTACCGATCCAGTTGGCTCTAATTAATTCCATATGAATGCATGACATGCTTCGTGGTTCTTTGGGGGTGATCAAGTTTGATATCGAGCTTATAGTCTTATACTTTTTCGAGAACCTTCTCCTCCTCCTAATTTTGAAATGTTTTGTGCATTATTTGCGGTTGCTGTTGATTGATATTCTTACCTATGATATGCTATGACTTGCCTACTTTAAGGAAGTTATTAACCATTTTGAGTTTTAGATGTATCTTCCCTTGTTGTTTGTTTTTTTTCTAGTGTTTGCTTGAGGACAAGCAACAGTTTAAGCATGGGGGAGTTTGATAAGTACTTAACATATACATTATTTTAGGGCCATTTTGCCACATTTTTAG
Organism: Carnegiea gigantea; assembly: GCA_029747015.1. Taxonomy (NCBI): domain Eukaryota; kingdom Viridiplantae; phylum Streptophyta; class Magnoliopsida; order Caryophyllales; family Cactaceae; genus Carnegiea; species Carnegiea gigantea. The sequence continues at coordinate 170,764 of JAKOGI010001106.1, forward strand.
GGAAAATTATGTGCTTTATGCTATGATTTATATTCTTATTCTCAATTTATGCTTGGGTATAGCCGTTTGATCTATTTTGCAGGATTTTAGGCCTTTCTACCCAACATTTGACCATAGATGAGTATATTTTGACTCGCCACGGGTGCCTCTAAGTTGCTACACTCGTGGAAGAGAGGAAGAACAGAAGAATGACGAGCCACCCAGCACCACAGTTTGTCCGTGATGGATGTCACAGTTCGTGGTGAAAGCATAACTGCTAATCTCTTTGTTTTCCCTCATCGTGTGGTTGAGATTGATTGGATTTTCCTATAAATAGGGCGTCCCTCAGTAGCAGAAAAGAGACCATCCATCCCCTCATTCCATTTTTCTCTCTTCCATTCCATTCTAGTTAGATTAATATTTAGATTAGAAGTAGAGAGAGTGAGTTGAAGTGAAGGTTTGCAAGGATTCAAACCCCGGGCTTGCAACGACGGTTCAAGCATGATTTTGGTTGAGCAAACTCTTCTCTTTATCTTCTCTTTTCTCTTTAGATTTATCATTTTAGAGTTGTTAGATGTTTAATTTAATCATGAGTGAGTAGTTTAATTTTTGTCTAGGGATTTAGTAATTTATAAAAGTATAGTTAGATCATGTTTTAATCTATAGAATTGTGTTTACTTCATGATTAGTTTGATTTCGTTCTATCAAGTGATTATCATATTGTGAGTGGATTTTTGGCCAAAGTTTGCTTGCACACTTGAAACAATCTGGTGAAAAACTAAAAGGTGACATTTGATTGTTGGACTGCTTGATGAACCCTAACATAACGTTGTCTTGAAAGAGAGATTTGTATGTTAGAGGGGCTAGAAAGTAACCGAAGATGTTTAACTTAGATTAAGACAAATTAGTTCGAAAGAACGACTTTTTCTTAGTTTGGGCAAATGTGGTTGAGTTCGAAAGAATAGACTAAATTTTTGGAGAAATTGGAATTCTTCGAAATTAATCGATTAGAGAAAAGCACATGCTTATCTTTTTGATCCAATGAACTTTCATAACTACATAAATTCCTATGCGTTTTCTCCTTAATTGATTTAAAATTAGTGAATTATAAGTTGTAAAATTGAAACCCCTTGAATTAGTTATCGTTGTTTCCTTATTTTCGTATTTTTATCAATCTAAAGTTCAGATTCACTTAGCATATCTTGAGAGAATATAGCCCAATAGATCAACCTAATCTCTGTGGGATCGACCCTGATTTGCTACAATGCCACCCTGTGCTTGGGGCCGTATCACCATGGATATGGGAGTTTTGGGGTTTGTGATTTGAATACAAATACGAGCTTGATTGGGGTTGATTTAGTGGTTTTAAGTGAATCATAATACTTGAATGAAATTAATGAGAATTTTGTGTCACAATTATGTATATTGGATGTGTGTGTGATGGGCATGAGTCGGTTATTAGGGTATGTGAGTGGATAAAAATTAGGCTTTTTATGTTGATTTAAGGATGTTTAGAGTAATTCTAATAAATATTTGAATGAGATTAACGGGATACATTAATGTTGATAAGTGTGTGTTATTGCCACTAAATCAGTGGTTGGAGTTTGGATGTTTGAATGGGAACCCAAACTTAGTGGTGTTGATTTAATGATTTTTAGGTGAATTCTAGTGATTATTGAATGAAAATAATGAGATAATTATATGTATTATATTATTGTGTCCATGTAGGCCATTCCATGTAGGCCATGAGCTTGACTTTCAAGTGAGGGGATAAAGAAGAGAATGAAAAAAAATTAACTAACAATTGTGAATGTTTAGAAGTTGTGAGCTACGGGTGAAGTAATTAGGGTATGAGCTTAGGACGCTAAAAGGATGTTGCTTAACTCATAATGTTGGTGGTTGAGACTAATGTTGAGAAAGAAGGGAAAGAGGAGGAAAGGTGTAAAGCTTGGGGACTAATTCGTTGATATTAATAAAGACAACGAGAGTTAAATTATTAAGCTACCATAACACTTATAAAACAAGTGTTAGCATTGTCCAAAGAAGGGACATGAACAAAGAGAAATAGAATCAAGTTATTTATTAACGAGGAAAACATTGATAATTAAACAGAAAAGCAAGGGAATTTTTTTTTAAACTACTTATTAAACCAGGAAATTTGATAAACTTACTTAAATTCACACTAACTATAAAATTACATATTTGAAGCAGAAGCACGGCCACCTCTATTGTGTCAAGCTGTCAGTAAATAATTTTCACTAAGAAGGAGAGAGACTTCCAAAGACCAGGTACGTACGATTGCTTGTGCTCTTCGAAAACTCACATGTTTCTCAAACAATACAAAATCAATATAATGTTCATATAATGAATCATTTGACGTAATGTTTTGCCATCTAAGTAAGTGGTCCCATCAACTATCAATCATCAGGGCTCGTGCCCTTCAATTTACCTGCAGGGCTGCAACTCAGGCTTCTCGATCGGTCTGGGAGGTGTGCACCTATCTCAAGATCGCTTCAGACATCAACAGGGGTCCATTTCCAGATATAATCAGTAAATCAACTTACATATACTCTCTCTACTGTTTGCAAAACAAAAATGTTTCAAAATACAGGCGCCTAACTAATTAAATCCAAAGCTTGTTTTACTGCACCGGGATGTACATGCTGAGCTTTGGCTCATTATTCGAATGTTTTTATGTTTTCTGTTTTAGGTAAAGGGTCAGTGAATAGTTCACCTCCTAACAAGCTAGAAGGTAGCAAGAAATGAGTGAGAGCTTCAGTCTTGCTGAATGTTAGGTAGCCAAGTGCTCACAGTGATTTACAGGCTAGCATCCTAAGGGCTTGCAAAATGTATATGCTTTGGGACATTGGGATGGTTGATGCCTGGTATTGGTACGCTAAGTTATGAAGTGTACTATGGGTTAAACAGGTTATTGAATGAACGTTTGTTTCCACTGTTTGGTGAATCAGGTGATGATGTGGATAATACCACGTAACAGGTAATTTTAGGTAGCCTTGTTCCATCACAGAGCGGCAGTCATGCATCAAATCAAAAGACTTCCGGTACCATTACAATAATAAATGGTTAAGTTAAGATAATCAAGTAATTAGCATTTGGGGGACGTTACATATTACATCACACAAGAATTAAGGGGATGATCATTCTCCTCCTTAAGGGTAGAAATACATGTCTTTTCCTCATCTTTCTTCTTCCACACCATGTTCTTGAGATGGGCAAGTAATCTCTTTTGACGCTCTTGCTTACTCTTCTCTCTCCTCATCCCTTGCCAAGTACCTAGGACAACATTGGTCCAATCCAAGTGAGCCTTGTCCACCTCTTTAGTGGCTCGTCTTTTAGGCATGGGAAGCGAAACGCTTTTCCCCTCATCTCCTTCCACGATAGGATGGCCCTGAGAGAAAGATAGGTGAGTGGGGGTGCAAACGTATCAAAATGAGATAGTATCTTTTGTCTCTGCCCGAATTGACAAACAATTTGAGCAGTAGAGATGCAGATCACATCAGTAAAATTAAGAAGGGACAACTACTTCACTTACTTTTATGGAACCATGAAAACCTTGACCTTTCTCCAAGGCAAGATCTAATATATCTCAGGATTCTCCAAAAACTCACTATACTTAGGCACATCTCAAGGCCCCTTGTTAGAGTCTAGTACCCAGGTAAGCAACAATGGTTTATGTCTTTACTTTGACAGGTGGAACCACACACTTTAGACGATCCATGAGCCATATCTATAGAAAATGAAAATGTCAAAAAATGGTACAAAAAGAAGAAATTAAAAAAGGGAAAGTAAAAAATGTGTACAGTACCTAGAGTAAGAGAGGGTTGCCTCTACAAAGAGTACATTGTTGATCATTTTCCATGTCATCCAAACCCATATGGTCTCAACCAAGATCATGGGAATAAGAGTCTTTCTGAGTAACAATTGCTTGAAAAAGGGAGCCAGGCATGCTAAGCCCTGCTCATTACAAAAGAGGAATGAATGTAGAAAATAAAAAATATAGGCCTATTTGGCCTCTGTGCTAAAATACTCGCCTCAATAGCCTGGCATGCAGTAGCTCACCATCTAGGAGAGATTGATGCTCTTGTCATCGAAAACTCAATGAACTTTTTCAGGTGGCAATATAAAAAAGGGTTGGAAGTCTTTTGTGTCTGAGTCCTTCTGTTGAGGGACAATCCTTTTCCGCCAGAGAATCCTAAGATGGCTACAAACTCTTCGACTATAGGACATATGTCCTCGACCAGAAATGAAATACATGGAGGCTGCTGAACCATTTACACTGTGCTGCTTTCAATAAACCATCGTCTATTTTCACCTACTTAAGGGAGTGAAGAGAGTTTAGTCCTTAAGGCTCTAATGTGCTAATTGAGCCTCACCAAAGGTGCAAGTTCAAAGCATTAAAAGAGGCCATGAGGAATTGGAGTGAAAGCTTAAGGGTATTTGGTGCTTTAAGAGGTTGGAAAATATTGCAAAAAACACTTCCCAAAACTTAAAGAATATAAAATGAGAAATATAGCGTAATCCAGTAGTATAAATCTTCGTATCACTGGGAACTAGCAGCATAATTCAAGGGCCAACAACTGCCTTTGGCCCCAAAATTATGCTATAAGTCAGCAGGTCCCTGATTAAGATGGTGCTATTTCTTTTTTCTTTGTAGCTATAATATTTCAAGGTATTCACTTTCTTCCTTTTATTTTTCCATTTGTTATGCTAGTAAGTAATAAAGACCATATCCCCACTTTTTCCATTTATTTTCTTTCTTCCTTTGAAATTTTATGCCTAAATCATCTTCATTTAAAAAGAATTGCTCCATCAAAAAACAAAAGAAGAGGGGGGAAGGTCTATTGAAATTGAAATATTTAAAAAATTCTCTTTCATTGTAGTTTTTTCTCATGGAATTTTTTTCAAAATTTTGGCCTCTCTTGGTGGTCTACTGAGCCTCACAACTAATACTAATGCTCCAACATTTAGCTAAATTTTTAGTGCAAACTGGAAATTATTAATGCTTTAACATCTAGTTCATCCATGACAATGTCAAAACCAAAAAAAAGAGTCAAAGGAAGAAAAGGAATTACAATCTCAAAGTGCATAAACAAAGGAAAAAACATTGTCCAAAGAAAAGAAAGCGTGCAGAGCATAAGCTACCCAAATGTTCAAATAAGACGTCCATAAGAAGGAAAAAGGGGCATTCATCTACTAATCCTTGCCTTTATGATGCATAAAGTATCAAGGGCACGTTTGAAATAAATGAGTTTAGGATAAATTAAGTTGTTTATTATATTTCATCTAGTTTATGTGGCCTAAACCTCAACAAAAGGGAGAAAAGAGCATCAAAATGAAGAGTCTACTATCATCATCTAAATTAAGTAGACAAATACGGTCAATTTTGGTCCAACAAGTCTCAGTTAAGAAAGCCGAACTTTGGTCAACAGTGGTCAATACGAGTCAAACTTTGGTCAAAGATCAAGGTCAAGATCCAAATATCACGCTGAGAGATAAGGAAGAAGTTGGATAAATCATCAATAGCATAAAAGCTTCTAAATTTAATTTTCTTGTGATTAAATTGTTGTTAGAATGTGATTAGCAAGAGTAGATACTTGAATCCTATTGGCCCACATTAATCCATCATATATCATATATATGTATATATTTTTGGGTTTTGAAAATGCATTAAATTAAAAGTAGCTTTATTTTTCTTTTTCTTTTTTGTTTGGTTTTGAAGTTACGGTTATGAGTAGGGATTATTATCCTATATTCATTAAATATTTTTCGTTCAATAGCTCTTTATATAATAACACTCTTTCCTATTCTAAACCATTACAAAGAACCCCAATACCCTTCATCGTTAAAGTTCTTTTATTACTAATCCATAAAAATCTCAACTATAAAAGGGAGCAATGAAAAAAATGGGGCATTCCCGCTTCATCCCCTCTTTGCTCTTCATCTTTCTATAGTCTATTTCTTTGTTTATTTAACTAGATGGGATTCTATCAATCTTTCCATTTTTTGCCATTTCCCTCTTTGTATGCCAATTTTTTGCTTTACATTTTTGGTTTTAGAGATGTAATTTTTTATGTTCTCATTTGATTTAACTATTCTTCTTTATTTTGTTAGATCATAGTTATATATACATGTCAAATTTTTCTTTCGAACTGGACAAAAACAAAGAATATAATTTTAGTTTATATTTAATTCTTTCTATCAGTTTATGATATTTTTTTCCTTTTTTTTGGGGGTTTTGATATCAATTTGTCTCTTATTTGAATTTATTCTATATGCTACTGATTGCCTAAGAATTAATTTTGTTATATCTCATAGGTATATCTAAGTAAGAAAATCGCATTATAGATGTCATTATCATTACCTACAACTTTTACAAATGTAATTATTAAGGGCATGGTGATTAACTAACAAAAAGTAAAAGTATATTATAGAACATTACAAGTAGAGAAAAATTAAAAAAATTATGTTATATGACATTAAATTATTACTGTGCTACACTATAAAGCAGGCCATACATAACACGAGGTCAAACTTAATGCATTATGAAAGTTAAATCCTTAAAAACAAAGGGATAATGTAGAGGTCAGTTATAGTATTCTTTTTTATTCTAAGTAATAACAAGTTATATAGTTTCGCTAAATTTTGGGTCTAGGATTCAGTAGCTAAAGTTATAACACCCCTATCCCCTAGGGTTAGGGATGTTAATGTTTTTCTTAAATTCTGGAGCGAAACAGACACAGTTTCACCTTAAAACTGACCATTTTCTAGGCTTGAAGCCTCATATTAGGTCCCTACAATGATAAAACATATTAGACATATCCACAAGCTCAATGGCTATATGCCGGAGATCATAAATCTATGGGCCACACACTCGTAGTACACCAAATATAATGTTCAATAAAAGAAAGAAATAAAAGGTATAGCTCAATGGATTGCACATCCGAAGCACTGAGGTTTACATTCTAAAAATAAATAACTCCAGCTAAAAAGATGACTAACTAATCATATGGTTGGCTCACATGACCAAACAGAGAGATCGCTATTCAATATGCAATATATGAACCAAAGCACTTCACTTCATATGTTTAAGAACTTATGAATTCATTACATTACAACACTTGACTCATAATCTATGTATATAACTCCTATCCAATGCATTCAACTCAACTTAGATGAATCAATTTCTACCTGTCACATCAAAAACTTGACAAAAGGGAAATAGAGAGGGGATGAGCTACTACACGCTTGGTGAATGATCCTCAACCCAAAGAAAATAAAACCATTGCAAATAATACTGTTAAGTAGCAGTCATACAAATTTTGAAATATAATATCACTTAATAATCATATAAGGTCTCCCATATTTGACATTACCTTAATAACCTCCAAGATTACCTTAATAACTCCAAGATTCAAAAGGTATCCCAACCCTTCTTCTATTCCAGCCATAAGAGATCTCAACTTGCCTAACAATGACTCTTGTATCTCAGTAGTGACAACCACTTGTTATGCTATCTTGGCTTCACATAGTAGGCATGCCAGACTCAAATAGACTGACTCATGCAAAATTTCAAGTATAGAGAACGGTGAAGCATTCAGTTCACACATAAACACTTAATATTAAGAAGTTAACTTAAAGTTACCCACTAGGGTTCTTTTAGAAAGAAAATGGGATTAACATATAAAAGGCAAGCACCATCACCTAAACAAAGTAAGTATTTGTAAATCAGTTGTTATTCACTGGAAAATCATTTGGAACTCAATCAAAGCTCTTTTCAAGAATACATGCATTTTTGCAAATCTCTGCACTAGCATAGTCCTCGAATGAGGGGTTTCCATCACATAACGAGTACGAAATCATTTCGTGGGGTATCAGATTCTCATATTCGTGCTCGTTCTAATGAGATCGTCACTCACATTTCATATTATCCCTGCGGCCTTTCATAATCATTGGACAATTACCCTCGTCTGGGTCTTCTAGGATTCTCACTTCTGGGTCTACTCTCTAGGGATTAGGGTTCCCGCATACTGGGTCTTCTCCCTAAATTTATGTTCTACCCTTGCCAGGGTCCTCTAGGATTCCCACTTCTAGGTCTACTCCCTAAGAATTAGGGTTCTCGTTTGTTAGGTCTACTCCCTAAACTTATATCTTACCCTCGTCAGGGTCCTCTAGAGTTTCTACTTCTAGGTCTGCTCCCTAGGAATTCACTAGCACTATCCTCTTAGGCCAAAATGTTTCAGATGTATCTCACATTAAACGCATTTTGCATCAAAATTCTCATTGTATCACAGCAATGGCATTTTCATTCTCAAGAAGGCTAAAATGCCTGAATAAGATCATTCGTCTTTCAAAAAGCATATAACCATTCGTTTTGACAAAATATGCTTATTAACGAATTAATGACCAAGTATGAATTTGTTGTTTAAAGGAAGTGATGTTAAAAACTCACCGTAAAAGCTTATAAGCCTACAACTTATTCATAATCTGTTTCCCTTAAAAGCATTCTCATCAAATGAATGGTCTACCAGTCATAATTAACCGCAAACCTCAGTAAGCTTGTTGTATCAAAGCAATTCACCTACACACTTAGCAAGGCACGCCTTAAGAATGTTGTAAACATGTTTATTCGTAATTCACATTGCTTTCTAACTCAATAACTTACTTAAACAATTTCTGAAAGTAACCAAGGGATTTTTAAACATTGGAGTTACTTATTTAAGTAATAAAGATATTACTCTAGTCATTGAAACAAACAAATGACTCTTACGCCTATTAGTTGAGGAATTTAATTATTCGAAAGCATCAATGTGAGAATGGTAATGCATGCTTAAAGTGAATCAAGAGAGCTTTAACTAAAATGACTCCTAGTCACAAATTATTTAGTGCGAGACTTTTAAATAAAACAAGCAATCTAGACAGCTAAGGTTGCAGCACTTTGCATAGAACTCAACCATGATATACACGCATAGTTCATACTTAAATCAAAGGCTAACAAAACCATGACTCGATTCCCCAGCAAGCTGCAACCAAATTTAGGCAAATAACAAGTGATACATGGCATCAAAACATGAAATTACACTTCGTAATTTTACGGATTTTTGACACAACCTAAACTCCCTCCTCACAGCATTGTCCACAACAATCCTCGAAATCATTTTAATTCCAATCCCAAATCATTTCAATTGGCCTTAAACAATCCACCTACTACCTATAATTATGAATTCTTTGTGATTTCAT
>JAKOGI010001106.1:182500-225000 GCA_029747015.1 Carnegiea gigantea
TTTATGAACCATTTTTCATAAATGTTCATTGAAAAATCTAATGAAAATTATTCATTTCTCACTTTTTTTTTTTAAAAAAAAACGACTCACAAATAAAAGAAAGAAATTTAGGAGTATGGAATGCGAAGGATGCTACATTCTTTAGTAGGCATGTGATTCTTATTGATGAAAAGATAATATTATGTTAAATTTATTTATTAAAAAATAATAACATCCAAAGATTTTACGAAATATTCTATAATTGAAAACATATAGACAATTTTTTTAAAGGAAAAAGAAAATCATAATTTTGTAAAAGACGTATATATTTTATAATTTTGACCACATACAATAAAAAGTGAGAAATGGATAGAAGAAATATTTCAAGATTAAAACATATAGTAAGCTCATGCAACGCACAGGTCTAAAACTAGTAGATACTTAATTTCCATTGGTTTATTTTTTGTAACTTGGGAAAGGGGTACTAATTTTGTGGCTATAAATTAGAATGCTTGTATTCACTTAATAGAGAGACTTGATTTGAGAATTAATTAATAAAAGCTAGAATGCTATTCTCTCCCCGAAAGAAAATCTCTCTTTTTGTTTCAAATACTTGAGTATTTGAATAGTGATTGAATCAATCCTTTAGATTTATTCTTGAAGGTTTGCTCTAGAGAACTAATTGGTGGACTGTTAGGCTAAGTAGTGGCTTGATCCTTTATCTTAGTTATATCCCTTTTTATTAGATTTTCTTCCACATTCAAAAAATCTACAAAATTTTCAGTAATTTTCCTTTTGTTACTCGAGGTTTAGCTTGGTTCAAGGGCTTGCTACTTTACTGTTGATTGTCCATTGTTGATGGATGATCACTCTTGTAATTTAGGGTCCTCCACATGCATCAAATATCTTCAAGAGTTCTTCTATGATCTAGACCTCAGTGGTGCAGGAAAACTGAAGGAACTGAAGCCTAGCAAGTGAGGATCCATCGAGTGCTATGGAGGCTGAAACCTGAATGTAGGATGTTGAGAAATGCCCATCCACTAGTGCTGGGGGATCTTGAAATGGATGGGAAATGGTGTATAACATGTCCCTTCGAAAACCCTATACCTGAACTTGGATATCAACCATAGCTCAGCGGCAACAGAGGTTGAGAGATGAGCCTTCTTCACTTAACAATCCCAAAGGGAAAACACCCATACCGCAGGGTGGAGTCTATCCTAACTGCCAGCCCATGGGAGGGACCGGACGTCGTTGGGTGCCCCACCAAAAAATGAAGGCGTCTCAGTGGAGGTCCATGGGTGTAACACCCTAAAATTTTTTTAATTATTAACTTCGACTAATGTGTGAATGTGTGATTTATGTGTATATATTTTATGTGTTTTATTTTAGACATATATGTATGTTTTAGGTTAACCTTATTATGTTTGGGGGAATAATTAGTTGAGTTATTGGTATTTTAAGACTTTGTTTTAAAAAAAAAAAGTATAAAGAGGAGTTAAAAATGACTTGACCAAGAAAAAATAGAAAATGAAAAGGAAAAGGGGGATTTTTTTGCGTGATATTTATCAGGGGGGCTTGGTTTTATTTTTCTTTCCTAATCCATATTGCATGTCTACACACACACGACTCACAGAGAGGGGAGAGGGGAAGAAAGAGAAGAGGAAGAAGAAGAAAGAAGAAGAACAAGAGAAATTAAGCTTGGTGGATTAAAGATGAGTAATCTTTGCTTTCCCTTCAACCTAAAGTTGAATAGGGAAATATTATTTAAATAATTCATGCTTGAATTTGAGGATTCAATTGAAGTTTGAAGCTATAAATTTGATGTTCTAGGGTTATTTGTTAGAAACCCACCACTAAAATTTTCATGGTTATTTTTGATTTTAGGATTGTGTGAACGTTGTGGATTTGTTCATATATATGCTAAACTATGATTATTGGTTTGATTACTTGCACTGAAAGAACAAAATGGTGGAAAATAAGCATAATTTTTGAATTTATGTAGAATTCATATACTGTTTGAATTATTGTGAATTAATTCCTTTGTGAAAAAATTATGAAAATTTTACTGTAGATTCCTCATATTATTTGGCAATTTTCTGTATTTTTTCATGAATTTTGAATGTGTAGTTCATAAGTTATAAATTTTTGATTGAAACTATCGTCTTTTACTGCCTTGATTTGATAATTTTTTTATGTAAATTGTTTGGAGCTGGAATATGCCTTGGGTTGATTATATTTTGGTAAGTTGTGAATAAAAGTTTCTTTAGAAATAATAAGTTATGGCAATATGATTATGATATTAATAATTTTTATTTTTGGAGAAAGAAGTCATGTCTTACATAGGTCTACTACAGTTGCGTTCTAGAGCTATGACCATAGAAGTAGTTATCTTTGTGTTTAGAGCTGTTTAGATCATTGGTTGGTACTTGAAATGGGCACTACCTGGTTCGCCAATTAACTCCTCAATTTGTGTTATTTGGGAGCTATGTGGGTTCCTGGTTCTCTCAAATGTGAACATGACTCCACAGTTTGTGATTTAAAAATATCTTCGCACTCTAGAGCATTGGGTCCCTAGTTGGTACCTCGAGCAGGCTTCGTCCAGTCAACCAGGATGTGTTTGTGACCCTTATGTTTTGTGATGGTTCTTTGTGTAGGTCATGGGTGGTTTTTCCCAAGTTAAAGAAATATATTTTGTGTTTATAACAAGTATGTGAACTTTTGTAAGAAATATGCTTTTATACATGTGCCAAGTATGGTTATGAGTGGGCCACTAGTTTGATGTAACAAGCTTTGCTTTGTTTTGGATTCCAGTGAGGATTAGGAGCCCAAATGGCATGGTTAGTATGGAACAATCATGGTTCATTTAGTGAAACTAACTAACAGCGGAGCTTCTTTAGGGACTTAAGTGAAAACGATGGTCCTTAAATTGTATCCAGTAGGAGACATGTATAACTGAGTTAACTAATTGTCCATCTCATGACATATATATGAAAGATATAAGTTTATTTCAATTTTAGAAGTATGATGGATATGAAGGATATCAGTCTATTTCCTAATTTTGAAGGATGAGCATGTTCTTATGTCGCATTCTATGAGATGTGCTAAGTTTTGATTCTCACTGGAATATATATTATGTGATTATGTGTGAACCGGATGATACACAAAGTGTAATGACAGAGAAGGTAAGGATCATTCACTAGGCTTGGGAAGCTCATGACCTCACCTTTTTCATGTTTTTGGAAGGTAAAGGGGACCGTACACCCATTCAGAAGGCTAGCTAGCTGTTAAATACTTTTGGAGAACCAAGCCACCAACGCAAGCCTTGTTATATGTTTATGTTATGGATTGTGCTTGGTGAATTTGATATGGATGTATTTTGTATGTAATTAAGTACAACCTTTACGGATTTCATCTAAATATGTATGTAAATGCGTATTTTAGAACTACCTGGTGACTTTAGTTATATTCTTGTTAAGGGCTTCCTTTGACATCATCTATTAGTAGGTTAATCAAGAGTTAGGTGTTTAGATAGCCTTATGGGTGCCTCCAATCGGGCATCCATGGTGGTGACGTGCTTGCTCCCTTCGAGCGGGCGTTATATTGGGAGTAGAGCTCGTCACTTGCTCCAAGGCGTTATATAGGGGAAGCCTCCTAGCAGCGATATCAAGACACTCTATGAGACATGAATTGTATTAGCCAAAAAAATGAAAGAAAGAAATCCCAAATAATGTAAAGGAAAAGCTAAAGCAAGTTGATTCTACCTCAACCACATTGCCCCCTTGATGACAACTATACCACTGCCTAATTTGATGAGACTTTGAGTCCAGCTACTGCTTGGATCATCATTATATTGAACCTTCAAAGGAAACAAGAAACGGTAAGTAAACAAATGAAATGAGGAGAAAACTAAAGAGCTAAAAGTTTGAATGGGAGAACAGTAAGGGAAAGGGCCTAAGCCTTGCTAATATGGAGAAATGTTCTATAACTTAGTATTACGAAAACTGGACTGGATCGGTCGGTACTCGGGTACTGGAGATAGGTACAAGCCGAAATTGTCTCTCAAACTGTGGAACAAATAAATCAGTAAAATTCGATCAATAATCGGTTATATCAGATGATTTTAATGGTAAAACTATTACCATGAACGTTTTAACTTAGAAGTTCTTCGAGAAGCCAAGAGAATTGGGGGAAGAACGAGAGTGTACTAGTTGAGAAATTTTAAGTTCAAGTTAACTGAGATTAATAATTTTATTAGCTATATTTATTAAATTAGTGATGTTAGCTTAAATTTTATGTGTTAATTAAGTATAATAGTTTATGTGATTTACTTTTAGGACTTTCTTGGTTGTGATTCCGTGAATTCAATGAGTTTAATTAAATTAGGCTGAGGCGTGATTAAATGAGATTAGCAAGAGGCATTGGGCTATTTGAGGTGATGAGTGGGCTTCATTTATGTAGGCTAAATTCATTTTGAATTTAGTAAGTTTAAAAATCAAAAAAAAGGAAAAAAAAGGGGGCACTTAGAACCACCGTTCTGCGATTGGCTGGTAGACAAAGGGGGTTGTCAACTCCTTCCCCTGTTGGACTCAAACACAAGGGAGGAGAAGAGGGCTAGAGATGACAGAGAGAGGAAGCGATAATAGCGGCGGTGACAGCGACAGCGGCGCTGCTCAGCCACCGACCACCCCGTCACATTTGCGATACGGGCAAGGGATCGCCCAGCCTTGTGATGCAGCACACGCACAGAGATAGAGAGAGAGAGAGGCAGTGCAGCGGCGGCACACCGGTGGCCGGTGGTGTCGGCCATGCATTGTTGGCCCTGTTTTCATGACAGTCACTACGACAGGAGGGCAGAAGGGAAGAGGACCGCAAGAGGGCAAAGGGGGCCGAAACCTAACTTCGAATTAACCCAATCAACCCATTATACGGGTCCTTTAGCTTGAAACAAGGTGGGTGATTCCTAATTCCCAAAAGTATTAACTATTTTACAAATTGAATTCCTGGTTGTGCATGGTCTCTTGAGGGTTTTGTTTTGAATGGAAATTTGCCTGAATTAAGTGATTACGACATGACTAATTATGTTGTTAAGACTAATTGGGTCGAAATTGAGTTAATTTGAGGTTTTATGTGGGTGGTGTGGTGAAAAGGGAGTTCTGGTTTGTATGTGTTAAGGCAATGTTGTTGTGAACAGTGTGGCTGTGTATCCGAGGCTGTGTTTAGTTGTCCAAAATATGCCATTTGCTTGCTGAGTGTAGTTCCGTTTGTCAATTTTTAGCAGTAGTACTAGAAGCTTACTTGCTGAACTTGATTCAGTTTAGTCAATTGCCCATTGCTATAGTCAGGCAGTAGCGTGAGGTGAAATGGTATGGGTGTCTCTGCTATGATCAGCCCACGTATGCTCTGTGTTTGCTTCAGAGTTAAATGGGGGAAACAGGATGCTCACTGAACGATTCTGTCCGTCTGTTTAGCAGCTAAATAGGTTCCTGAATCGAGCAGCAGCTCAGTTCCGTTCTGCTTAACTCTAGCTAGACTTTTCTACCCCATGTTGTCATGACTAGGGTCTTGATTCATTGCTGAACCTTGAGCCGAGAGCAATGAACAGGTTCACTTAATGGTTCAGCTGCATTGTTCAACAGATCATACAGTTGGATAAACCATTGACTAAAAGTTGAAATAATAACCTCTAAGTCACCCAAGTGTCGTATTAGAGTCGTGAGCTTGTTTTAGTTACATCTCATTTCCCATGAACTTGAAATGAATTCAACGAACTTGAAGAATGTGGCTCATGTGCAGAACCATTTGTGGTGTTCTTTTTAAGTAAATCCAATTATGAGTAAATTAAAGTTGAGATTTCTGAAACGAATTGCAAGCTTCTTTTCATGTGAAAGTGGAAGTTATTTGGACGAGAACTTCTTTACAAGTTGTTCCTGTTAAACTTGATACTATTATGCTTTTTAGAAATCAGTTTTTGCTGTTATTAAGGCTTTGTTAGCCTTCTTGAATATGAATATGCTGTTCTTGTGTTCTAATGGGAATTTTGAATGCCAAGTGTGTTTTAAAGCGAGTTGCACTTGAAATGTTTTGGGCTAAGAGGATAGTACTAATTATGTGGACTTGGTCTCGGGAGTAGAGTAGATCTCGAATTGAGCGAGAATCCTAATTGCAACTATCTTGACAAGGATAGGAGTCTAATGACTTTAGGAGGCCCTGGGGATAAAAAAAAGTCGTGAGTTGTGTCACTCACCTAACGAGAGCACTAACTTCTAAATCCACTGTGCTGAAAAGTGATGTGGTTTTGGGACTTGAATGGCTAATATGTTATTAACAACAATAATTTCTACTATGTTGTCAACAACCCATAATCAGTGTGTGCCTGCTGCTTACTTGTATTGTATGTAACTGTTTTCTTTTCTTGGGTTAAGAATCATTCACTGAGCATGTGGTAGCGCACTTCTCTCTCAGTTTCCCATTTCTTCGGGTCTAACTATTCTTGAAAGAACAAGTGAAAGTCCTCGGTTTATGTAAATTGAGTTCGAACTCTTCGTTTTGCTTTGTAAAAGGAGTCGTATGTATTCATACCTAGATTCATGTGTTTGATGATGTAAGATGATGTAATTATAGGATCTTAAGCGGATATGAGTTGATTATCTTTGTTCATGTGTTGCATATTAATTAGTAGTTGCTCTGAATGGTCATATGGGCCAACCATCTGGATGGTCAGCTGTTTTGTGGATTGGAGTTGAGTTTGTTTTCAAAATGTAAACCCAGCACTGGGCATATGATCCGTTGAGATGTACCTTTCGTTGCTTGCTTTTATTTAGTTTCTTAGTTGTGTACTCCGAATGTGTGGCCTATAAAGTTGTGATCTCCGGCGCGTAGCCGTCGAGCCTGGTGGACATATTCTTTATGTTTTGATTATTGTAGGTATTTAATGTAACGCTTTGAGCCTAAGTTATATTCAGTTTTTAGGCAAAACTATGTTCATTTAGTCCCAAAATTTTAAAATTCACTAACATTACTAGCCGTAGGGGGGTAAGGGTGTTACAGATTGTATGAGAGTAAGGTCCTGCGACCACAAGTCATGACCTGAGTCTTGCATTTCATATAGTTGTCTATGTATTTCTCGAGTGACAATGTGGCATACGATGTACCTTTGAGTGTAATGCATTTTCGATGTGCTAGCTGATTTGATTAATTGGTTGTTGTATGATTAGAATGAACCGATTGAATGGAAAAGTGATTTGTGTGTTAGATATGAGATAAATGACTTGTGCTCACATGACTTAGGTAAGTGTTAGCTCTATTAGGAACTGTTTTATGCATGAATCTTTCATGATGTAATTAAAGTTTCACTTGGTTTTGATCTCAAAAGGATGAAAAATAGTTAACTCCAAGCTTATTCTTTGACTTTAAGTATAATTTGCTCCTCGGGCCCTATAATGGAGTGAGCAGACGTACGCAAAGGTTGGTAGAGAAAGGGCTACAAGTAGGTAAACTATTTTTCATTTTTGAAAATCTAGAGATTTTAAAAAGTTTTAAGCCTTTTTCTAATTAGTGGATTAGGGTTTGCTCTCATATTAAAGATTGCACCCATTTTGTGGTAATGCATGTGTTCAGATTTACGGGTATGCATCCTTATATGTGATTGGATGTTGTTTGTGAGTGTATGTGTGCCGAGATGAGTACATCATTGGATTGTTAATGGTGAACTACTAGTAAAGTGATTAAAGATTGTTTTTCGTGACTGGAAGTCCTATTAGATGGTACCTCTTTTACACAAATTCTAAATCATTTAAGAAAAATAAGTGTGATTTCATATACATGCATGTAATTTGAATAATAATGTTAGAGTCTACCTGACCATCGCATAGGCGTTATTCATGTCGTTTCCACACACGTGTCGTTGCCACTTGTATGTATTTCAACATGTGACATTGCTTAATTGGCGACTTGGTGCCGTTTACATGATATATTGTCTAATTTTCATCATGCAACTACCATCACTACTAAGTCTATCATGTGCTAGGCTTTCTGTCACATGGACCATATTCTTGTCGTGGAATTGGTAGTACTCTAGTTATAGTGAACCTAAAAACACGTAGAAAGAAGGTCGGAGGAAGAACCTAACAGACTTTGGAACTGTTACATACCAGGAGAAAAGACTCTTATATCATCAGTGCCTTCCTTGGTATTAATGCAAAGTTTGGAAGCCAGGACTCCTTATAAGTAAACCATCCATTCCGCACTATGAATCCTTAAGGCTTCCATGACTCCCGACGAAACAGGTGCATCTCGTGAGCCATATGGGCTTACCTTTGACCATGGGATGCAAAGCAAGGATTTGCACCTGCATACTACCATCTAGATATCTTTTGAGCGACACTACTGCGAGTTTGTGCCTTGATATGACGCGACTGAGCTATCCTGTATTATGTTTTATGCGATAAGTTTCATGTAACACGTGGTAATTTTCATGGGGAACTTTTGAGTGGTGCTTTGCTAGCCGTTATGCTTGCTGCCATGGTTGTCTTGCTATATCTTGGTTATTATGCATGGCCTTCCCTCCGTTCTGGTCGTCTTGTCATTGGCCATGGTACCATTTTGCATATCACCACTACCATTCTTCGAGTTATGTCTACATGTGTACGTGCTTGCTCATGAGCATCTCAAGGGAGCCAATAATATGTTGGTTGCACTCATGGTCATATTGGAGTCTATGTCGTATTCCTTCACCGAGTCATGAAACATAGTTGTGAATGTGATTAATTGAAATGCATACCCTGGCGAGGCTTGGTTGTGTTGCACTATATATTTGTGATATTCTAGTAAGGGTGCAAAAGGGCCTGGAGACATGTCTATGAGCATACCCATTTATTTATATGTTTATATGATCTAGAGATGATCAGTTCCATATGGGGAGCCTAAGGTAGCTCTTCCCAATAGCTAAGCTACCATGATTACCTTGTCTGCTTGTTCCTTTAACTACGTACTCTGGCGAGAAATGTTTCGTTTTATTAATTGCAATTGCAAGTATAACTTGAGGCATTAGCTTAGGAGCTCAGAGTAACTACTTGACTAATGAGTTGAGAAATATGAATGTTGTCATGTCCAACCTTAATGCTTGATATGATGTGGCTGAGGTGTTATGCATCAAATAAATCCTGATTTCATTTTGTGTAGTTTAATTAGTTGCAAACAACATTGGCATCTAAAATGATAGTGGAGCTTCATATCTATAAGTATGTTATTTCATTTGCCTATGCATATGATTTACATATGTCCAGTTTCACATGAAGGTCACAAGCTTGAGCTTAAGTTTCATGAATGGAAAGAATGGATTGAGACAATGTTAGTTACTGGGTTTAGTTTATGATTGTTGCTGCTTGGACTAGTGTTGTGCAACGTTCTCTTTATTCTGGGTGCTGCCTTGCCTGCTTGGCTATATGTGCTTCTTCCATGTTTCTTTGTACTGCCCTGCAGCAATTTGGTCATTATATACATGTAATATTGATCGATTTTGTGATTATTCTTGACTTTCGGAGGGCTAAGTGTTGTTCTATGTTATGCCATTCTAGCCTAGGGCATCCTTTAAGTGTTGTTATTATTGGTATGATGTTATGTGATGCCCTTGTTATTCTGTTGTGATTTGGAAGCCCTTGTCGATTGACTGGATTATGAAATGATTCAATTTCTTCGTACCTTAGAATGAAACTGAATCAATTGTCTATGTCATTGATTGTTATGGATGCAAAATCCTTTAAAGGTCATCTTAAACTTATGCATGAATGGATAGTCATTATGCTAGTTGTTTGGGTGTATGATTGAATTTGGTGTTCATTTAAATCAGTTTAATATAGCTATCCATGCCAACTGATTTGTCCATCTTGAATGCGATTTGCCCTTGGCACTTTTAATCGAGTGAGTAGACGCTGAGAGTTGGAGAGGAGAAGGCTGGATACTATAAACTTATTTTTCCATTTTGGGAAAAAAGATTACCTAGTTTTATTGCAAGATTTGAACTCTTTTGCCACTTTATGTGGTTTGTGATATATGTATATGAATCACATGTTTACTTGTTGCCTTATACAATGGAATTTCAAGGACAAAATTCTTTTAGGGGTTGTAACGGTCAAGAAATTTCAAGTTTTAGTTAATTAGTCAGATTAATAATTTTATTAGCTATGTTATTAAATTGGTTATATCAGCCTAAATTTTATGTGGTGATTAAACATAATAGTTTATGTGATTCAGTTTTAAGATTTTCTTGGTTCAGTAGGTGATTCCGTGAATTTATTGAGTTTAATTAAAATTAGGTTGAGTCATGATTACATGAGATTAGCAAGTGGCATTGGGCTATTTGAGGTCGGAGTTGAGTGGGGTTGGTTTATGTAGGCTAAATTCATTTTGAATTTAGTAAGTTTAAAAACAAAAAAAAGAAAAAAAAGAGGGGACTTAAACCCACCCTTCTCGCGATAGGCAGGTAGATAGGGCGGGTTGTCTGCTCCTTCTTCTCCTATTGGACTCAAACATGCAGGGAGGAGAGAAGGAGGGCTAGAAATGATAGAGAGAGGAAGCAATGACGGTAGCAGTGACAGTGGCACCGACAGTGACGCTGCTCAGTCCACCGACCACCCCGTCACGGTTACGAGACGGGCAAGGGATCGCCCACGCTTGCAATGCAGCACACACACAGAGATAGAGCAAGAGCGAGAGAGAGAGAGAGAGAGAGAGAGAGAGCGGTAGTGTGGCGGCGGCATTCGGGTGGCCGGTGGTGTCAGCAATGCCTTGCTGACCCTATTTCCATGGCAGTCACTGTGATAGGAGGGCAGAAGGGGAGTGGGACCGCAGCCGAGCAAGGGGGCTGAAACTTAGCTTCGAATAAGCCCAATTAGCCCATTATTCGGGTCCTTTGGCTTGGAACAAGGTGGGTGATTTCTAATTCCCAAAGGTGTTAAAATTCCTAATTGTGCATGGTTTCTTTGGTGTTCTGTTTTGAATGAAAATTTGCCTAAATTGAGTGATTATGACAGAAAAGGGACTGATTACGTTGTTGAGACTAATTAGGTTGACATTGAGTTAATTTCAGCCTGTATGTGAGCAGTGTGGTGAAGAGGCGGTTAAGGTTTGTATGTGTTAAAGTAATGTTGTTGTGAATGGTGTGGTTCTGTATCCGAAGCTGTGTTCAGTTGCCCAGGTTGTGCCATTGGATTGCGAAGTTTAGTTTCATTCGTCAATTGTTAGCAGTAGTACTCGAAGCTTACCTGCTGATCTTGATTGGGTTTAGTCAATTGTCCACTGCTATAGTCAGGCAGTAGCAAGAGGCGAAATGGTATGGGTGTCTCTCTGTTATAATCAGCCCATGTGTGCTCTGAGTTTGCTTAAGAGTTAAGTGGGGGAAACAGGAAGCCTGTTGAACAATCTGTCCTTCAGTTTAGCCGATAAATGGGTTCCTGAATCGAGCAACAGCTTAGTTTCGTTCCGCTTAACTCTAGCTAGACTTTCCTGCCTTGTGTTATTATGAATAGGTCTTGATTCATTGCTACACCTTAAAACAAGAGCGATGAACATGTTCACTGAATGGTTCAGCTGGATCATTCAGCTGGTTCATTCAGCTGAATAATACAGTTGGACAAACCATGACTAAAAGTTGAAACAATAACCTCTAAGTCACCCAAGTGTCGTATTAGACTCATTGGCTTGTTTTAATTATATCTCATTTCGCATGAACTTGAAATGAACTTAACAAACTCGAAGAATGTGGCTCATATGTGGAACCATTTGTGGAGTTCTTTTAAGTAAAACCAATTATAAGTAAATTGCAAGCTGAGATTCCTGGAACGAATTGCAAGCTTCTTTTCATGTGAAAGTGGAAGTTATTTGGTCGAGGACTTTTTTACAAGTTGTTACTGTTAAACTAGATACCATTATGCTTTTCAGAAATCGGTTTTTGTTGTTATTAAGGCTTTGTGAGCCTTCTTAAATATGAATATGTTGTTCTTGTGTTCTAATGGGAATTTTAAATGTCGAGTGTGTTTAAAGGTGAGTTGCACTTGAAATGTTTTGGGCTAGGAGGATAGTACTAATTTTGTGAACTTGCTCTCGAGAGTAGACCTGAGGATACATAAAGTCGTGAGTTGTGTCACTCACCTAACGAGAGCACTAACTTGTGAATCCATTGCCCTGAAAAGTGATTTGATTACCCGTTATAAGTTACCACCTCTTGATTCTGATTTATGCTGTTGCAAGGTTTGATGAAGAGCAAGAATCTTCAAAGATTTTTGTTATTTTATAAGCAACTTTTGATGAGAAGAATTGGTTTGAAGCTTTATAAAGTGGTTCAAGCGAAGCTTCTTACCCTACTTGCTCTCTTTTCCATTTTGTAACTAAAGATGCTCAAGTGGTAACCTTAAGTGGGATGTTTGATTCTAAGTGCGTGATTCGAGGGGTCATACCACCTATCAAACTTTTTGCTTATTATCAATTGAATGATGATGTGGTCTTGGGACTTGA
The DNA here is from genome assembly GCA_029747015.1 of Carnegiea gigantea. Taxonomy (NCBI): domain Eukaryota; kingdom Viridiplantae; phylum Streptophyta; class Magnoliopsida; order Caryophyllales; family Cactaceae; genus Carnegiea; species Carnegiea gigantea. Next base: position 194,990 of record JAKOGI010001106.1, read on the forward strand.
GTGGCTAATATGTTATTAACAACCATAATTGCTAATGTGTTATCAATAACCATAATCTGTGTGTGCCTGCTACTTACTGGTATTGTATGCAACTGTTTTGTTTTGTTGGTGTTAAGAATCATTCACTGAAGATGTGGTAGCTCACTTCGCTTTTGTTTTCCTTTTTCCTTATCTTTAACTATTCTTGAAGGGACAAGAGGAAGTCCTCGAATTACATAAATTTTCTTTTTGCTTTGTAAAAGGAATTGTATGTATTCATACCTAGATTCATGTGTCTAATGATGTAAGATGAGGTAATTATAGGTTCTTAAGCATATATAAGTTGATTATCTTATTTCATATGTTGCATATTAATTAGCAGTTGCTCTGAATGGCTATGTGGGCCAGCCATCTGGATGGTCAGTCGTTTTGTGGATTGGAGTTGAGTTTGTGTTCAGAATGTAAACCCCAGTACTCCGGGCACATGATACATTGAGATGTAACTTTCATGTCTTTTCTTTATTTAGTTTTTTAGTTTTGTACTCCAGACGTGTTGCACATAGAGCTGTGGTCTCTGGCGTATAGCCTCGGGCCTATTGGACATATTTTTTACGTTTTTATTATTGCAGGTACCTAATGTAAGGCTTTAAGCCTAACTTATACTCTATTGTTAGGCATAATGTTGTCCTTTTAGTCCCAGAATTTTAAAATTCATTAACATCACTAGCCCTAGGAGGTTTGGGGGTGTTACCAAGAGAGATTAGAGTCGGAGACTATGACGTAGCCGTCAATTTCAGAATTGGGAAGCCATCGCCAGGCGCTACGTTGACAACTCGTAGTAAATAGTTTCTTTGAGGCAGTGAATCGATGACAGCAACAACACTAATTTGGTGAAAGTAAATCTCCTAGACACCCAGCTTTCTCCGGTTCTCCTCTCTTTATTTGTTTTGCTTCTTCCTATCTCCTTCTCTATCTACGGCTCTACTGATAGATCCATGGGTGTGCTAACTTTTTTAAGATGCAAAACCATGTGTATATGATCAGTCACAAGCACATGCCTAAGAAAGTCACAAATCTCAATGCCCTATCTCTCCCTGCTCCAAGTTTTGTCTTATATGAAGTCTTTCTTTTTATTTTTGAATCATTTTTGGGGTAGGGATATCATGCTTTGGTAAGAAATTAGTATAGTTTCTCATTGTTTTTGTTATTCTGTTTAGATCTTTTGGTGTTCTACGCTTCAATTGGACCCGGGGGGGGGGGGGGTATGTCAAACATAATCGTGTTATATTGCACCAAAAATTGAACAAAATATTTAATACCTAATGTGAGACAATGCATGGAAAATAGGCAACTGAATCGGTAAATATATATGAAAACTAAAAATATGATATTTTCATGACTTTTTATTTATATAATTTATTAATTAACAGTGTGCTTATCGAGTCATGCCTGTTTAACCCGATTTGGTGATAAATCAGGTGAACCTATCTAACTCTGGTCTAATCGATCTGACCTGTTGACCCATTGATCCACTCCGCTGATCTAAATTTGCAAGGTCCAAGCTCTCTCTTGCAGAAAGTCCTTATTAAGGGGCCTTTTGAGCACATTTGGTGCCTAGGCAAGCGAGTGAACCACCAGCCAATCCCTGCTCAGTTACAGCTCAGAAGCCGAAGCCTCTACCTCCTTGTTCACGTCCTCTATTACCTCAAAGCATATTGTTGAGTGCTCAGATGGGGCATATTGTGTCTTCCATCTGGAAAAGAGGGACTATAGCGAGTTCGTTCTAGAATGCCTAATGCCTCCTTTTGCTCCCAATATAAGACCCTAGCTTGCTTATTCTCTTTCTGTTTTCACTGTTCCTGTCTTGTGAAATGTGATGACTTGCATTTTGCAGCAACCAAAGATTGTCCTAGTAATGAGCACTAAGTTGACATACACCGATGCCTTTCAGGTGCAACAGTTTGAGAGGATCAAAGAGGTTAGGGATGTCACCATCCCTGAGTTGTAGCAATGTTAAATAAAGTAAAGAGAAGAAGAAAAGACGTTGGAAAGTGAGTTTTATTTATCAAAGAACTTTCAAGTAGATTTATCAAGTCTATCCAAAAATACTGATTTATGAAAGTATTTATTTTCGTAGTGATTTATTTGGAAGATTGGCGCTAGGCGATTAGTTGTCCTAATTGGAGGAGGAGATTGGAAGTCTTGCGAGAGAAGAAACTCTAGCCAACCATACTTGGATTAATCCCCTTTAAAAAGGAGATACCTCCTAATTCATCCATCGCCACTCAACCTTGGCTCTTCCCTAACCTTCACACCATCCCCTCTTTACACCTATCCATCATATTCACCCCATCACTAAACATCAACATTCACCCCATCGTGATCGTCCTTCGTCCAAGACTCAGGGTCATCGGCACCACACCTCTTCTTCATCATCTTTATCATCTCAACGCCACCTTGATCATTTTTTTACTCATGTCACAACCTATCGTCAAGAGTATTATTGTTTCAGTTTATTAAATTAGACTCGTTTCTAGGCATGAGATTTTTTATTAATTATTGTGTTTTAATTTTGAATATGAGTGTGTAGTCTTTTAACTTGGCATTATCTATTAAAAACCATGCTATATTGATTGTATTGAAACAAGTTTTATGCTTTCTTGACTTATTGGTTAATTCATGGTTCTATAATAATTTGTTTTTATTATTCATGATATTTAGGTTGGATTTATTACAAGGTATGCTAAATAGTTCAATATAAATTCATATGATAGTTGAAAGGTTTAAGTACGTAAAAACTATGGTCATATAGGTATAAGTATAACTCTAATTGATCATGGACAGCTCATACATATCACTTTTAATTAAGAAATTGTTATAGATCTTTCTTAAATCAATTTACTGGTATAGTTATGAGTTGCTAGATGAGGTTTTTCCAAATCTTAATGCTCTAGTTTGATTAAATTCTCACATTGCTGCTAGGGTTATCAAAATTAGTAAGGTTTATATTAAGGATGTATCTAATTATGCAGAATAGGGGGCCCCTAATCACAAGAATGATCAATTATCAACAACTATCAAGTAACAAGCCCTTTAACAATGCTAAGCCTTGAGTAAAAAAGAAAAATAAAAGAAAATTTTTTATGGCTTTTTCAATGTGGGAGAGAAGCAAATAAAATGAGTATGATTAACATAAAAGCTCAAGCCATCACATTAGCCTAACAATCCATCAATTAATTCTATAAGGCAAAGATACCAAGAATTAATTGTAAGAATTAACTCAATCACCATCCAAATATGCAAGTATTTAAAATAAAGAGTTAGATTTTGTTATTGGGAGAGAAAAGCATTCTAGCTTTCATTCATTATTCTCAACTCAACTCTGTCTAATATAGTTGGATTCAAGGAGGTTAATTTATGGCCACAAAGATAGTGCCCTTTCCTTAAGTCACAAAAATATACCAATAGAAATGAAGCACCTATGGATTTAGAGTGGACCAATAGGATTCAAGCATTCACTCTAACCAATGACATTCAAGCAACAATCTAAGTACATGGAAATTTAAATTAGAAGCTTCTACGCTAATGATGAGCTATCCAAAATCTTTCTTATTTTCAAACTTGATAATAGGACTTCGACCTTGACCCTTGACCAAGGTTTGACCCATGTTGACCATAGTCGACCAAAGTCTGATTTTCTTAATCAGTGCATGTTGGACCAAAGTTGACTTGCCTTGTCTACTAGACTTTAGTCATCATGGTAGATTATTCATTTTAATGCCCTTTTCTCTCTTTTGTTGAGGTTTGGGCCACATAAACTAGATGACATAGAATAAACAACTTATCATCCTAAGCACACCTCTTGAGCTTTATTTAGAAATTAATCCTCAAGGGGGCCAAAAAGTGATCCTAAAATGGGTTTATGTAGGCTAGTTTGGGCATTTGAGCTTTACAGCCTAACTCACTCATTCCAAATGTGTATATCCAACTTCCCCTTGATGCTTATGCATCAAAACATACCCTTTTTGTTCGAAAAGAATTGTCCTCAAATTCTTGCGATTGAAATCCAAGGATACCAATGTTAAAAACTCATTGCACCCTTTGAGTTTTAGGAAACTCATTATGCCAAGAATACCACCCTTCTTGAAGGCTATAGCGGATGCTCCAATGGGATGAAGAATCCTTCCAACATTCATGAGACTATTGAAAATTTTAATATACTTATCGCAACTCATACTAAGGGAGATTTCCTTATCTTCCACAAACTTGACTTCTGGAGGCCTACTTTCAAGGGGAAACAAGTCAAATGATTTTTGTGCCATCAAGAGTGAGCATTTCACATTTGGTTTCGAATGGCAAATGTTTTCTTTGTGGAGCTTTAATTTTGGTGGGGCTTGAGGTTGTGTTTGGTAGATTGAGAGTAAGAGTTCGGTCATACAAGTTGGGTTTGTCATGATGAACAATCTTGAGGCGCAAGTTCAATGGTTTTTTTAAAAAAAAGTAGATATGAAGCATCCATAGGAAACATATCATGCATAGCCTCATTCCTGAACTTGCCTATTGAAAATAAAAATAGACCTTCCTTAGTGATGCTTACCTGGATTGCTAAATTGAGGCAATAGAGAGTGTGAGAGTGAGGTTGAGTAACAAATTGGGCTTTGATCAATTTCTTTCTTTTCAAGATCCCAAATGATCTATTTTCTTCATCTGTCCCGTTATGAACCAAAGGGGCTCCTCTTTTTCGGATTCTTTTTCTTCTAACTCGAAGAGGATCACTACTTCTAAAACCTTGATCTTCTCTTAAGTAACAATGGGTTCCTCTTTTAATAATTTTTCTTCAAAGAATCAGCCTTGATGGATCTCATATCCATGAATAACGTAAGCCAACTCAAGGTTTTGACTCTAAGCTTGCCTTGAAGAGCTTTCTCGCCCCTAAGACATGTAAACCCATGGAGGACAAAAGCTTGGAGTCTTTGAGTAGCTATCATAAAACTTTCCTCATACGAGCATCCTTTATCCTCAAAAGAATCTTCAAGTGTATGAACCCATCTCAAATAGATACAAGGATCTCAATTAATATCATCAAAGGAAGGAGGTTCTTTCATGACCTTCTTTAATTGTGTCATTTGCTTTCTAAGCTTGCTTACTTGATCTTAAAGTTCAAATATGGCTTTATCTTCCATGATATGGCAAAATGAAAGATGAGATGGGTATAAGAAAAGAAATTTATGGGTCAAGAATAGGATAATTGAGGTAGTCATGTGTACCATAAATAGGCCATGGTGGAGATTAGGAGAAGAAAACAGGAGGTGCAGACTCGCACGGTCCATTTTTAGCTTCACAGATAGACTATAGTCATCATTGTACAGCTCAATTTTTGATTTTTTTAAAGGCTTTTCTTATGGAGTTTAGGCTTGTTTTGGGTTGGGGATCATATTTGGGCTATTTTGTGGGGTTCTTTGTGCACTAAAAGGATAATCAAGGCTAGAAGCAAGTGAAGGTATTAAGGAGGATTAAGTAAGAATTTTTGGGGAAAAAAAGAGAAGTTTTTTCATGGAGAAATCAACCAAGAGTAGGACCTTCCATTCTGATATCAATTCGATACAAAATGGATGACCCTCAATTACAAGAATGATCAAATATCAACAACTAACAAGTAATAAGCCTTTGGACCATGCTAAGCCTTGACTAACAAACGGAAAATCATTGAAATTTTTTGTGGCATTTTGAATATGGGAGAGAAGCAAATAAAATAGGTATGACTAAGATAAAAGCCCAAGCCACCACTAAACCTAACAATCCACTCATTAATTTAAGGCAATAATTTTGTTTTTGGGAGAGAAAATCATTCTAGCTTTCATTCATTAATTCTCAACTCAAGTATATCTTATACAACTAGATACAAGGCGGATAATTTGCAGTGATAAAGTTAGTGCCTCCTTTCCCAATCTACGAAAATATGCCAATAGAAATGAAGCACTTTAGGGGCTAGTGTCGATGATTACTATAGTCAATAACATTCAAACAATAATTTAAGCACATAGAAATTTAAATTAGAAGTTTCTATGGTAGTGATGAGTCATCCAAATTCTTTCTTGTCTCCAAACTTAATAATAGGACCTTGACCTTGACCTTTCACAAAGGTTTGAACCATATTGACCATAGCTAACCAAAGTCGGATTTTGTTTAACTAGGCCATATTGGACCGAAATTAACTCAACTTGTTTACTTAACTTTGGTTAAGATCGTAGATTCCTCATTTTGAAGCTCTTTTCTTCCTTTTGTTGAGGTTTGGTCCATATAAACTACATGAAATATAATCAACAACTAATCATCCTAACCATGCCTTTTGAGCTTTATTTGAAAGGTAATCCTTAAAGTTACCAAAGAGTGATGCTAAAGTGGATTCAAAGACACTAATTTAGGCATTTGGAGCCTTATGGCCTAAACTTACTTATTCTAAAGGTGTATACCATACTTGCCCTTGTACTTATGCATCAAAACTCCCCTGGTTTAAAAGGATTTATCCTCAATTTCTTGCGACTGAAATCCAAGGATACCAATGTTATGAACTGATTGCACCTGTTGAGTTTTAGGAAATTCATTAATTTCAGAATACCACCCCTAAACATGTAGGAGTTGTTGAAGACTTTAAGGGATACTCCCATGGGATGAAAAATCCTTCTAACATTCATGAGGCTATTGAAAATTTCAATATACTTATCATAACTCATTCCAATAGAGATTTCCTTGCCTTCCACAATCTTAACCTGCTAAGGCCCACTCTCAAGGGGAAAGTAGTCAAATGATCTTCGTGCCATCAAGGGTGAGCACTCCACATTTGGTTTGGAATGGCAAATATTTTCTTTGTAGAGCTTCAATTTTTATGGGGATTTTGGTAAGAGATGATTTGAGATATTGAGGGAGAAAGTTCGGTCATAGAAATTGGGTTTATCATGATGGACAATCTTAGGGTCAAATTTCAATGGTCTTCCAAAAAGTAGATACAAATCATCCATCGGAAACATATCATACATAGCCTCATTCCTTAATCTATTTGTTGAAAATGAAAGTAGACCTTCCTCGGTGATGTTTACCTCGATTTTCAAATTGAGACAATAGAGAATGTAAGAGTGAGTTGATAAACAATTGGTAGCATGACCTCTAAGGCGGGCTTCGATACAATTTCTTTTTAAAGATCCAAATGGATCCTACTTTCTTCATATGCCTATTATGAGCCAAATAGGGTTCTTCTTCTTTTAAGCGCTCTTTTTCTTCCAGCTCAAAGATGATCACTTCTTCTTGAGCATTAATCTTTGCTTATGCAATAGTGGGTTCCTCTTTCAAGGATTCTTCTTCAAAGAATTGACCTTGATAGAATCTCATGTGTGGATTGAGCCACTAACTAATGTGTAACTGGCTCATTTCATTTTAAGTATTAGTGTAATTTTTTTAATTACATAGTGTATCTTATGTATAAATCTCAAAGACTAATTTTCATATAATAATTTATGGTCTAATTATTATAGTTCAAATAAAGAAAAAAAGAAAGAAACGTGGTTTTCTCTATGAAAACAAAAAGTATAAATCTATCACTTAATAGTGTAAGTATATAAATAGTATGAAATAGTTTTTGGACTCAACTTAAAAATTTGACACCAAGTTATACAAATAAATTGAACTCAAATTATATATGGTACATGTGATTAATTTCTTTGTATATATGGTCGAGAAATAAATTATATCAAATAGAGTCACTAGTAAAGCAATTTTCACTGAAGAAAAACATGAATTGGGATGAGCTTACAAAGTATGCATTTCTAATAAAGTGATATATTAAGCCAAAACATAATATGAAAAATAGTATTTCACATGAACATGAAAATTTGACTTTGATTTTTGAAAAAAAAAAAAGGAAACATGTCATGAATTTGTTGATTTATTTGATTCGTAAATTTTGTAATGGGTTTAATTTTTATTCTTTAATATACGGGAAAGTGGACCACTTTGGCTTGAAAAACCTAAATTTTATTCTCTATTCAAAATTAGAGGTTTTTACTATATCTTTTTTTAGTACTCCTTAAAATTTTAGGATGAACAATTTCCTCTATCATCTGCACTAGTCTAGACCCGTGTTTTGTATGGTGCATGCTAAGATAGACATTTTGAAGATATATACTATTGAAGTAATAAACGAATAACCATTATAAGCATAGTTAATATTAAAATTCAGAGAAGATGATATAACAACTCAATGAAAAATATAAATAGATGGCAACTTCATGCCTAACCTTTAAGAGTAACAATTTAAAAACCATATGAACCTAAAAGGCACGATATAAGTATGATTGAGATAGTAGATTGTGAATATGTAAAAAATCACGCTAAATGACATGATGATAAGCTAATCTATGATGCCAACTATGAAGAATCCACCACTTCTTCTTAGACCTACATAGAAAATAAGGTTATAATAATAGAATTGAAGTTCATATTTATACGCCGTCTACCTAGTGTACCTAACATGGGTTAGTTAATAATAAAATAGTAAATTGTCTGAAACTTGAGGAACATTGAAAGATATAATACCTACAATGCATATGCATCCAATTGGGTAGTCGTCATACATAAAAGAACTCGAGCATCCTCAATAAGAACAATAAGCCTTCTATAACCTGTACTATCTCACAAGAGAACTCTGAAGATGTACCTATAATTCAAACAAAAGAATATGGTTACACTAATGCAAACATGCAATTGAAAAAGCATAACAAAGTGCACAATAGTAGAAAACCAAGTACGCAAACCTGTTTTGAGTCAAATTTGAAGCTCGGCATGTGCAATAAGGTACATTCAAAGTGAATACCTAAGCATTGACACTTTTTCTGCAATCAGGGCAAGCATCATAAACTAGCGGATGGATTTGAACAACATATTCAAAAAGTTGGAAGTATCTCACCTGGATATAATAAACTTATAAGATTATGTTTTATTGAATGGATATATATGAGCATGAAGTTATATTTATAAAAATAAATTTATATTTTACACTTGACGTAGTTGCATATTCATCCAACCAATCTAATCATCTAAGCAGCGAACAACTTCTCAGTATTAGACATACATAATGTGCTCTTACGCATGAAATCAAAGTGCTCCATCACGCTCTTAATGTTAGAGTGCCTAATACATGTAGGGAATGTAACATTTGTGAGTGTAAGTGTATATATCTTGCATGGGAAATGAAAATTAAAACTAATGTTATCTTTTGTATATACCATTCTTCAAAGGCTTCTAGTTTTTTGAATTTTTGGATTAATCAACAATTTAGTAACAGGTAAAGTAGAAACCAATATTCTTAAAGTATATTGTAGGGGGGAAAAAACATATTACGAAAGTATACCATCACAATGACAAAAATTAAATAATTTTATGAGTTGAAAGTACATCAATTGAATGTATGAGTACCTTCATAATCTCTAATATGCGCTCCACAAAAAAGAAGTATATCTTTAGCCACCAAATGTTGCTGAAGATGATGCCCTCAACTTTCACAAAATATCCTCATAAAGTTAATCTTAAAGGGTGTATCCTAAATATATGAATTATATGTACTAATATTAAACAAGTAAAATTCGTTCATAAATAACCAAAAGAAACTAACTTATGACTCACAAAGTAATAATTCCTACCTTGCAGTTCCCCTATTTCTCATCATTTCTACAGGGCTATAGCAACTGCCATGTTGGCAAAGTCTATACAACAAAAGAAAATTGTAATATTATAGATATTTAGGAAAACATACATATAGAAATATAGTTAATAAACTTCAATTTGTAAATTTTATGTACCGATAGCATTATCATGTGTTCTTAGACATTGCAGTCATGAGGCTTCAATGAATGACACAAAAGATGATAGGTGCTAGCAGGGAACATCAGGATAATCATCAATGATGCTTAGAAGTCTTGTTCTCGGCATAAAAACCAAATTAAAATTGTTGTTGACCACATTCCTTCTCTATCTGTCGTAGCGTCAACTGAAAGCCCTGAGATGTGGTAACCCTTTCCAGTGCTGAGCATAGAACTCTATTGAGTAATATCAGTATCGCCTTATGCTGTCGAATATCTCATCACACTATAAAACAATCAAGTGTATTGATAAGCAATATACATGTATGTATTGGTAAAAATTTTAACAACTTCAACAAACCAATACTTGATAGTCTATGAATATTACTTTCCACCATATGTGTTGTTCATATACTCGAACGATCATTGATCGGTTAAGTTGAGCAATTAGCGTCACATATCTATTGCAAGGGTTGATGGCACATATTGGTATAAAACTATGCACTAAACCTGGCATGTCTACAATCATAAATAAACAAAAGAAAATAGATTAGTAAGATCATAATATAGTAAACACATCATAATTGTGAAAGAAAAAATATTAGTGTAGATAACACCATTATCATATGCTTGGAAAGAGACTAACCAAGCATCAGGAATTTCATTAAAAATTTCCCAATAAACAATACTTTTAGTCATATTATAAGGCACATTGCTTTCGTTGTAAATTAAGAACTTTAGCCTTAAAGGAAAGGTAACGCAAGAGATTCCGATATATAGTTGACCATGGGAGAACACAAGCTTGGGAAGACAAACTCCCATATGTTGTAATATTTGACCTTGAATTTTATTAATTGCAAAACCCAATGTTAGAGGGTATTGCCCATTTTTCAAGGTGAAATGCGAGTCCTTTTAACTGAAGGACCTAAGGTGACTCATGGGATAGTCACCACTTGACCAATATTTCTCCCAGTCAAGATTTTTGCATGGACAAACTTACTATCAAGCGTTTCAATAATCAATTGATTGCCATTACGTAAACTACTTGATGGATCAAGGTTTCTTAATGGAACAATAGAAGCACCAACTTTCAATTGAATTTCATGATTCCAGAAGCGTAAAAAGTTCACACTATGTAGCATCTCTAGTGGATTAATCATTAATAACAAAGTCAATGTTAGTTGGTAGGATGTGTCAGAACTCATATAAGTGACTAATATCGAGAATTATTCCTAGAATTTTGGAATACAATTCATCCACCTCAGTATTTAGGGGTGCCAATATACAACGACCCTGAAAGTATGACCCGTCTCTATATCTTTCTACTAAACATAGATGCACAAATTCAATCAAGTTCATGAGACCTTTATTGTCATTCTTGATGAGAAATTCTTCCAATATCTCTATCCAATCTAGCTCACTACCACCTAAATTTTGTATCCTTGCATAGAACCATTACCATCATTTAAAGTCCATTCTAGAAAACTCTGCAACCACTTATATTCATAATGACTTAAATCAGAATACATGAGTCGCATGTCGGTTATAAGATGTTGAATACTACGGTAAGACCAACAAGTTACCATTGATATTAAAGATACAATAATATCTGCTTTACTTTCCTTTGTAACAACATGAAGTACGTGCCTAAAATCACATTTTCCCCTCCAAATATTTGGTTCCAATTACAAAGATCTCAGAAGGAGCACTCAACAACTTCTAATTGTGTACCGATGGGTCATGGGAGCATCATCTCATATGATAAGTGATGTTTCTTTAATTCGATGTGCTAATTCAGACTATTTGGAAATTAAGCATGTAGATGTCTCATCTACATCAATTAGGATCTTAAACATCGAAGGAGTTGATTTCCAAAAAGGTGATAATAATACAGCTATTCTAGAGGACTATCAAACCTTTTCCCTTAAAATGTGCTACGATAGTGTTCAAAAGATATGTTTTCTCGGTTCGCCCACTACCATAAATTAAAAAAAGCCTTCTTCTCCACGATCATTTGAGTGAATATCTAATTGGAAAACTTGCATTTGATCTAAATTCAAGGCTGGGAGCACTATGTCAAGTTATTGTCTCTCTTGTTCTTGATCATAATCAAGTTGCTCTGTGATAAGTCCATTACTAAGTTGCTGCACCAGATAAGGTAAAGGGAAAGGCATAAGAGGGTTGTCCCTCAATGACATACCATTCTCATTCAAAATCAACTTAATTTTATGAAGCCTAAGGTCTTGTCATGCTCCTCACCAATCTATAAACCAGAATCTCTAAGATTTCTTTGCATTCTTCTTTGTAAATTATGAGTAGGGTCTTCCTAATGTCATTCCCACAACCAATGGGGGCCTAACACTTTTGTGAGCATAAGCATTGAATAGAACATACTTTGAAGTTCAGCCCCTATTGCTCATGTTGATGCTTCAGCTAATGCATCATGCCACTCAATAGCATCATCAACCAGCCCTCATGCCAAACAAGCTTCCTTGAAAGTTGAATATAAGATTCCATTAACATTTCTTAAATCCTCATATGATTTAGTTACCTAAAAAATATGCAGCCACATTCTTCAATAGTATCTCTCTCCTATGTTCAGGTGATCATATGGCTGTCAGCCGATGCATATTCTTTGTTATCTTTTAGCCCATTTCCTCATACCTTATTCCAAACATAGTAAGATAGGAATGTGGTAAAAGTGTAATGTCTTGCTTTGGTATCTTCAATATTCACAATAAGCCAACTTATGAGCAATATAACCCTATGTGGTCCTTCTTTAACAAGCCTGTGAAGTCTATCACGATCATTAAATATAACATATTGCTATTACGACAAGTGGCATTACAATTCCTCGAAAGACGGATAACGTTGCATGATTTCGAATTGAAATATTCTCCAAACGGTATTCACTGGTGACACATAATGATAATCTAAGTATAGTTTAATCTTGTTAACATCTTCATAATAATGAGGACCAGTTCCATGTTGTAGATTCTGGACATTATCTTTGATGACTATGGTTGCTTGGTCAGGTCTCTTATGCATGTACTAATGAAGGTACTTAATGACCTTCTTTGTGCACACCACTCAACATTGATATACGAATCATAATTGACACAGAGATCAAGGTTATATTGCGTTACCATCTATTGTCCATGCTCTTATCATGGATAGTTATACTTTTTCCAACATCCCAATGTCTATATTTAACAAAACAGTTTTCTTCAATAATTGTCACATCACAGAAACTCTTAGAGTAATGTTTTCTGCAAGTGTTACCATCCACGCATGAAGCATGAAGGATGTCAGTGCCACATGGACCAAGTACCATATGCCTTGTTATAGTTTCAAATACAAGGGGGTCACTGTCTTTACTAGGGAGCTCTACACATATAATATGGCATATCTCTTTTACACACGTGGGCTTGCCGGTTTAAAAGTATATGAGCATGTGGTAATCCCTGTTTTTGTAATTCAATAACATGTATATTTGCAGATGGAATATATGAGTAAAGGTTATGGGTATCAAAATAAATGACCATGAATAAATTAAGAGTGAGCTTTTACAGTTCGTTACGTACATGACATAGCCAGAGGGAATAACCTGCAATGACTTTGCCGGAAAGATTTCTTTCTTTGAAATCCTAGTTTTAGCTCTTTTAACCTTAATCGAAACACTCGAGCAATAATGTCTGATCAGTAGTTCGTATATTGCCCTGGTTGCTGCGATAAAGCGTCCTAAATTTATGGCCAATTAAGATTGCAGGTAAATGTGACCATAAAAAATGTGGATAGCCAAGTTGATTGTAGATGGCCATTGTATCCAAAAAATGCTGTCGCATATAATGTGGCCCTCCTATGAATGGTGTAGCCAATATTAACCATTTCATGACTACATAGCATCATTTTCACCTGCAATAATAGCATCTTGCAAGTCACCATATAATTATGGTTGTAGCGTACTTTGGTGATTTTTGATATATTATAAGCTTTAATCTTCAATAATGACATAGCAATCAATAATAAATTAAAGGAACAACCTACCCTGTCGAAGTAGAATGTTTCCTTCATCAGGCCTACACTATATGGGGAATTCATGAAATTCTCTCATTGGCACTGTTACTAGATTAGTGCTTGATCCTCCACACAAGGAATATAAGTTGTCTAACCATGCGTTCCATATGGTGATAAGAGTGGGTATTTGCAACGCCCCCAACCCGAGGAGGGGTCACACTGCCAGGACTCCCTGGAAAGAAATCCCTAAGGCTCTTAAAGATCGAGGGTTTCGATTAGCAGTTAGATAATCATTTTGGAACAAAACTGCAAGAGTTTCTACTTTTTTAGCAACATCTTAAGGTCTTAGCTCAGCTAAGGGTACTTGTAAGCTGGTAATAGGGTGTAGCATGTGCTAAAATAACCCAAAATCGACCCCTCGGGCCACTCGCCTGGGGTTACTCACAATCAAACAACCAACACAAGGGTTAAAGTAATACAGATACAGGTACAGAGTCGGCTACATGCTTTCACATACAAAAATGATCTTAAATATTTACAACATGGTAGGTATCGAGCACTTGCAAAACCGGCAAAAGACTTCTGATGGGTGGGCATCGAAACAACTTCAGAATACCTCTTATACCTGCTCAAACTGAACCTTGAAAAGGGAATAAGTAAAGGGACGAGTAACCACATGCTCAGTGAGAATTCCCCTACCCCTTAAAACCAAAACCATTTGTAGGCATTGATACCAATAATAGTCACATATCACGTATTTGTATACTACTATCATATTAGGCAATCATAGTTCCCAAGGAAAAATTACCACTCTTATACTTCATGCTAGCCCCTCAGTTCATTCCTAGGCCCTTAATGACCAATCTTCATTTCTATTAAGCATTCAGGTACGTAATCAAGTAGCACAACGAACGAACATGATGCTTTTAAATATGTTGTTGAAAATGTAGTGACTCTCGATATATTCTAAGAATAGTTTATAAATCACACTAGCTTCTTTAAAGCTTATAATGATTGCTAGAAGCTCCTGAAACATCCAAATTGGTAAGAAAGGCGATGCAAGAAACATTCTTTTATAAGATATGCACCTTTAAAAGCTTAAATGTTCGATGCATTACTAGGATGTAACCATACTTCATTTGAAATTTCATTTAACTGTACTTGGAAACACGTTTATTAAACATGTGCAGGATGTGTACATTTGAAAGCTTTCTTTCTTTTCATAAAAACACTTTACATAGCCTTTTGAGGCTCATATTCTTTAAAAGAATTTTTTTCGTAATGGTCCTCTAATGACCCTTATAAGCTTTTCAAATCTTATCCAATATGGCCTCGTAAATGGCCCTTAGAAATCTTTCTTTTCTGAACTGCTTAAAATGACAAAATGCCAATTTCCTATTTATTAGGAATTTACTTATAACATAAAAACATCTTATTGTGCTGGCTAGGGGAGGTCAACACCGCCCTTAAGTGGGATCGTTACTCATAACTCATGTTATCCCCGGGGTATACGTACTTAACTTTTGGCTAAAACGCGTCTTAACATAGCAACTCTAACCTCGATATTGTCCTCTGTGGGGCAACAGCTCACGCCAGGATAATCATATCCTGAGTCCAGGCCCCTTTAAGGTTTTCTTATGTGTCACACATCAAGGAATAGCTCACACCAAGATAATCATATCTTGAGCCCAACTCCCGGGAATAGCTCACGTCATCTTTGCATCTAGCTTTCAACATTACATTTGGGGGAAATAGCTCACGCCATCTTTGCGGCCAGTTCTCACGCTAAAGGTCTGGCCACTTGCCTAGGACTTTCTTAGCCTTTAAAACTGCATTTCATTTCTCTTTTTCAGTTGATTATTTTGTTGAAATCTTACTTTTAAACAAAACAACTATAACCATTCGAAATGTTTATAGCTCATTTGTTTTTGGCTTAAAAACTTCTTATAAATGGAATAAGGTTGCTAACTCATAAATCGACTTTGTTTTTAACTTAAAACCTTCTTAGAAACGTAATAAATTTGCTAACACGTAAATCGACTATGTTTTAAACTTAAAAGCTTCTCAAAAACGCAATAAGTTTGCCAACGCGTGAACCGATCTCGTTTTAAAACTTAAACGCTTCTTATAAACGTAATAAGCTTGTTAACACATAAACCGACTTCGTTTTAAACTTAAAAGCTTCTTATAAACGTAATAAGCTTGCTAACATGTAAACCGATTTCATTTTAAACTTAAAAACTTCTTATAAACGTAATAAACTTGTTAACACGTAAATAAACTTCATTTTAAACTTAAAAACTTCTTATAAACATAATAAGCTTGTTAACATGTAAATAGACTTCGTTTTTAACTTAAAAGCTTCTTATAAATGTAATGAGCTTGTTAACATGTAAATAGACTTCATTTTAAACTTAAAAACTTCTTATAAACATAATAAGTTTTTTAACCTATAAATGGACTTCGTTTTTAGCTTAAAAGCTTCTTATAAATGTAATAAGCTTGTTAACACATAAATGGACTTCGTTTTTAACTTAAAACTTCTTATAAACGTAGTAAGTTTGCTAATTCATAAATCGACACTCATTTCAAACTTGAGGTACTTAGTTAGCGTTTAAATTCAAACTAGATTTGTAATTGACGCTTTTTGAAACATAAAGCAATGATCAAACTAGATTTGCAAGTGAAGCTTATTGAATCTTAAAGCAATAATAAAACTAGATTCATAATTGAAACTTATTGAAACTTAAGGTAATAAACTCATTCAAACTAGCATATAACTCAAATTAAGTTTCGTGATAAACTTATTCAATTGCCCAAATTTAGTTCATTTGAAATCCTTTTTATACTCAAAGAAGGATGCTTAAGCAAATTAGGACTTTAAATTATTCTCAACTTACTACTGATCAAAACTTAGAATACTTGACTCGCTTATGATTCAAACAAGGTTTCTTCATAATTTTTCAACATAAACGCTTCTGAAAATCATACTAATTTTACTAGCTCATAACTCAAAACTCAATCGAAACTCAAATAAGCAGCTAGCACACAATTCGAGCTAAATTTCATAATTAATACTTTAAGATGCCCTTTTTCAGATCGTTCAAATCCTTCTTAAACATAAGGAGAAGTTATATACAAACCAACACCTTATAACATTTTCCAACTCACTTTTAGTTCGCTTTCAAATTTCCTAAACCTATCGACTATCCAGTTGAGTTACTCCCTGAGTAGTTCGACGATTTAGGATTATTTGGACCATAATCATTTTCATAACTAACAGGCAATTGGTAAGTACTTAAAAGCATTCGAAATCATGAAAACAAACATTTAACAATCCTTCTCAAAGATGTCTAAATTTCAAGAATTAACCACTTAATATCACGTAGCACATTGAGGGAAAAAGGGGTTAACAACTAGCACAACTCGGCAAAATTTACTCAGTGAGCCACACATGGCCTCGCAATCCACACGATTGCGGCAATTCATAACCTAGGCTCCCTCCTCACGTAACACCAACCACAAGAACCTCAAATTTCTCATTAGTTCCACCTCAAACCATCCAACTACCAAGGTTGGTTTAGTATTGTCGTAAACAAACCAATAATTCACAAAACCAATATATGTAAGCATGGCATTCTCATCAATAGCCCTATATAGAAATTAAGCGCAGTTGTACTGATTTAGCGATAACTTCTAAACAGAAATCAACATGCTTTACTAATGCCTTAATTCGCCCAATTAGCATTTTTAAACTTCAAAACATGATTCAGGGCTAATAAACTGACGAAATTACAACACTAAGGCGATAATCTGATTATTAATAATTCAGCAAACTTCCAAACTGTATACCCATTAATAATCCAGCAGCAGTTTTAGCATGCAATTAAGCCACGATTTATAGTACCACATTCGCAATTCCTCAATTTCGATTCCAAATTCACCCAAGCAGGTTTCTAACCTCAAATCAACATGCGCTAACTAATTTAATTAAATTCATTGAAATTAATAGTAATTTAGGGGTAAAGAAATCCTCATCTCGAATGGATGATCATTTGAAGCTGCTAGCTCGGTTCTAAGCAATCGAACAGCACCAACCCTTCGTCTCTTGCTCACTACGCGCGTTAGTCCCCAAACCGTGCCCAAACCGTGCAAATTGAACCCCAAATTGAACCCAAAACCTCACTCACTGAGTTGAATTTGAGATAGATTTCTGAGGCTATGAATTTATCCCCAATTTATAGAGGTTTCAAAGAAATTAACAACTAGAATGCATGGCTGAACTTTTACAAGTGTTTGGGCTCTCGAATTCATGCTCAAACCCACCGAAAACGTGCTGGGTTCTGTTGATTTTACCCAAATTTTGCACCAGGTGAAGGTCAGCTCGTGGGGGAGGCCGAATGGGTGGGATTTGCAGTTGTGTGGGGCGAAAATTTGCTCGAATTCGAGCTCTCTTTGTGCGTGTATGGAGGAGAACGAGAGGAGGAAGAAGAAGAGCAGAGAGGAGAGAGAGGGAGATGTGGGGGGGGGGTTCACACATGAAGGAGGAAGAAGGAGAGGGGGTCGCGCGTAAATGATCAAAATCCCCCTGCCTCTCTCTTTCTTTTTATTATTTTTGTTCCAAGCTGCTTAAGAATTGGTACCCCTAACCTAACTCGTAACCCGAATTCTAAACCCAAAGTTGATAACGTAACCTTTCATCGATTACTTGTTCGCAAAAATGCCTAGGTTCGATTTAATAAACATCGAACTACTTCTAAGATTGACAACCTAATCATATTCGGGTTCCTACTTGAATTAATACTCGTTAATAACCGTTAATAATACTTATTAAAAATCATTGAATAAATTTTCAAACTAATAATAACAATTGTAATAATTTTAATAGCGACAAGATTCTTTTTAATAAAATTAACGCTCACAAGAGCACATAGAAAATAGTTTAACTCATATCGTTAAATAAAATAAGATTTTATAACGTAAAACGGCGTCATGAATAGCTTAATAGAAAATAAAGTATGCGGGCCTTAGCTTAATAGAAAATAAAGTATGCGGGCCTTACACTTTCCTCTTTAAAAGAATTTCGTCCTCAAAATTGCTTACTTGGAGGAATTATTATGGGGTGCTTCCCCCGTTTTTCTTTTTACAATCCAAGTCACTTTTCGCTTAGTTATCTAATCTGTCTCCACAATAACATCCCATCCTTGGATTTTTAGTCGTACCAAATCATCTGGGGGGTTTTTCCCTTGTACTAAAACAACACAAACTCTACAGGTAAGGTTGGAATGATAGAAAGTTCCTAAGGAAGAGGTCATGCAAAGTTGTATATACATCTCGTAAGGCTTCCTAACAAGTTTCTTCACAAATCAAGAATAACAAAAGGGCGAGTAGTGCCAGAATCAGACAGGATGGATGCATAAAGTTGGTTAACAAGAAGAATACCTGAACTCATGTTAGCAGGTTCCCCAGTCTCTTTTCCTTCTAGCTAAGCATGCGACTGTCAGTTAGTGGCTTTTGGTTGCTTCTGTTGTCCCCTGAGGGAGCACCAATGGTTAGGCGATCTCATTGTGCCGCTGGCTTAATTCCCGTTCCGGATCTCTGAATATTACCCCGACTATTCCATGTAGCCTTTGGCCAATTGGCAACTTTATGACCCATGTCACCACATCTAAAGCATGGACTTGTAAAGCTTCTGCATGGGCCAAGGTGTTGACGTCCACACTGGTCACATGTTTTCCTCGGTTTCCATTGGGCGGTTTGCTTTCCTTTGTCCTATTTCATCCCATGTTTAAACCTCCTAAAGTTTCTAGTTCCCTGAGAATTGGATCCTCTAGGGCCAAATTCGTTCTTTATTTGGTCATTTTCTCTATTCTCATTTCGGTTTCATTTATGATGCGGGCTATTTTCATAGCCATCTGGTACATTTCTTGAAAATTGTCATAAGTATACCCTACTATTATCTGCTTCACTTCCCATTATAATCCCTGTTCGAAGTGGTCCCTCCTCATTTCTTCGGTGGCCACTTGATTTGGTGCAAATCGGCTCAGCTTATTGAACTTCCTCGTATATTCTATTACGCTCATTTCCCCTTGCTTCAAGCATAAGAACTCCCGTTTCTTAACTCTTCTTACGTCTTGAGGGTAATATTGAGTGTCCGTTAAGGCTTTCAGTTGGCTCCAAGTCATTGCAGGTTCACCTGCCCTAGGTTTCATTATCCCCCACCAGAACTCATCTTCTTTTTCAAATTGATAGGTGGCCAGGTGCACCTTGAACCTCTCTGGGCACTCCATAATCTCAAATAAGTTTTCCATTCTTCGAAGCCACTCCTGGTATATCATAGGGTTAATTCCACCTTCAAACTTGGGAGGCTTAAGCTTATTAAACTGATATATCATCTCCATGATAGTTGGTTCTTATATTAGTTCGCTTCAAGGAGGCATCTGTCACATAAAATCAAATTTTCACTAAGTAGCTAAAATCCTATATGTAGCAACTATCTATTCAAGGTCTACTACACTAATTCTAAACTTTTAAATACTTATGTCTTTAACTATGTCTTCGTAAGTTAAGTATCTCATATTCAGTCTAATTACCTCATTCAAATTCTTCTTTGGCCTTCCTTTATCTCACGTATAGGCTGAAGGGCAATGCTCTCACACCTTTGCCAGTGCAACTGTATCCTTTCTCTTGATATGACCAACCATATAAGCTTTACTTCCCTCATCTTATGCTCTTTAGGTGTCTCTCATACTTTTCCTCTAAAAACTTTTTTACTGATCTCATCCAATTTTACATAACGACACATCAACCTAATTCTGTTCATCTCTCCTATAACCTGGGATCTTCTTATAACACAACACTCTAATGTATACCTTCATTTTTGTCATCTCAGCCTCATATCGCGAAGCCAATATCCTCATCAATATCTTCATTACCTTGTATGATCAATCCAAGTACTTAAACTTCTTAATCTTCAGTATCATCATATCAATGGTGACTTCCTCCTGTGCCTCTTCATTCCTTTGACTTGACTTACATTCCAAGTACTCAATCTAAATCCTTTAGACTCCAAAATACGCCTATACTTTTTTAACATATTGTTAGGTTCCTTCGAGTGTCTCTCTATTAAAACAATATAGGAAGCAAACAACATTCACCACAGTATTTCACCCTACATGTCATTTGTGAACTCATCCAAGATGATTGAAAAAGGGCTTAAAGCCAATCCTTGATATAACCTAATACCAATAAGGAAGTCTTTTAGATCTCTTCCTAGCATCCTAATCCTTAGTCTCCGCTCTCTCATACATATCTTTAATAGCCCTAACATAACGAAAAGGTAAATAATTCTTTCTTCAACAATTCCAACGCACTTCTTAAAGCACCTTATTACAAGCCTTCTCAATATAAATGAACACCAAATGCAAATCCCCCCTTTTTTTGTCCCTCTAGAATTCCATAAGTCTTCTCATAAGATTCACTGCTTCTGTAGTTGATCTTCTTGCAATGAGACCAAACTGCTTCGCAAAAATTAAAGCCTCCCCCATCAACTTCTTCCCCATCATCCATTGCATGCTAGAATATAACTGCATTCCATGTGGCCAACCAAAAAGGCAGGTAAACGTGATCGACGATGTGCAAAACCATCCTACACTACCACTGTGATAGTAAGGGAAGAACCAACGTATACATACATATTATAAGGTATACACTTGTTAATACACATAATACGAAGCAAGACAGATCATATAAGCACATAAGTCACGTATCTTTACATAGCACATGCCTATTATGCTACCTAAATGCATAATGCAAACCTACAACTCTGATATCACCTAATGCAATGCCTCCAACCCGAGGAGGGGTCACGTCGCTAGGACACCCTGGAAGGAAATCCCTAAGGCTCTCATAGATCCAGGGTTTGGATTAGTATTTAGATAGTCATTTTGGAACAAAACTGCAAGAGTTTCTCCTGTTTTAGCAACATCTTAGGGTCTTAGCTCAACTAAGGGTACCTGTAAGTTAGTAATAGGATATAACATGTGCTAAAATAACCCAAAATCGACCCCTCGGGCCACTCGCCCAGGATTACTCACAATCAAACAACCAACACAAGGGTTAAAGTAATACAGATATAGGTACAGAGCCGACTACATACTTTCACATACAAAAATGATCTTAAATATTTACAACATGGTAGGTGTCGAACACTTGCAAAGCCGGCAAAAGACTTTTGATGGGTGGACATCGAAATGACTTCAGAATACCTCTTATACCTGCTCAAACTGAACCTGGAAAAGGGAATAAGTAAAGGGATGAGCAACCACACACTCAATGAGAATTCCCCTACCCCTTAAAACCAAAACCATTTGCAAGCATTGATACCAATAATAATCACATGTCATGTATTTGTATACTACTATCATATTAGGCAATCATAGTCCCCAAGAAAAGATTACCACTCTTATACTTCATGCTAGCCCCTCAGCTCATTCCTGGGCCCTTAATGACCAATCTTCATTTCTATCAAGCATTCAGGCACATAATCAAGTAGTATAAGCAACGAACATGATGCTTTCAAATACGCTTTTAAAAATGTAGCGACTCTCGATATATTCCAAGAACAGTTTATAAATCACACTAGCTTCTTTAAAGCTTACAATTCTTTCTAAAAGCTCCTGAAACATCCAAATTGTAAGACAGGCTATGCAAGAAACATTCTTTCATAAGATATGCACCTTTAAAAGCTTAAATATTCAATGCATTACTAGGATGTAACCATACTTCGTTTGAAATTTCATTTAACTGTACTTGGAAACGCGTTCATAAAATATGTGCAGGATATGTACATTTGAAAGTTTTCTTTCTTTTCATGAAAACACTTTGCATAGCCTCTTGAGGCTCATATTCTTTAAAAGAACTTCTTTCATAATGGTCCTCTAATGACCCTTATGAATTTTTCAAATCTTATTCAATATGGCCACGCAAATGGCCCTTAGAAATCTTTCTTTTTTGAACTGCTTAAAATGACAAAATGTCAATTTTCTATTTATTAGAAATGTACTCATAACATAAAAATATCTTATTGTGCTGGCTAGGGGAGGTCAACACCGCCCTTAAGTGAGATCGTTACTCATAACTCACGTTATCCCCGGGGTATACATACTTAACTTTTGGCCAAAACGCGTCTTAACATAGCAACTCTAACCTCGATATTGTCCTCTGCGGGGCAACAACTCACACCAGGATAATCATATCCTGAGTCCGGTCCCCCTTAAGGTTTTCTTACGCGTCACACATTAGGGAACAACTCACACCAAGATAATCATATCTTGAGTCTAGCTCCCGAGAACAGCTCACGTCATCTTTGCGCCCAGCTCCCAACATTACATTTGGGGGAAACAGCTCACGTCATCTTTACGTCCAGTTCCCACCCTCAAGGCCTGGCCTCTTGCCTAGTACTTTCTTAGCCTTTAAAATAGCATTTCATTTCTCTTTTTCAGTTGATTACTTTGCTGAAATCTACTGTTAAACAAAACAACCATAACCTTTCGAAATGTTTATAGCTCATCATTTTTGGCTTAAAAATTTCGTATAAATGAATAAGGTTGCTAATTCGTAAATTGACTTTGTTTTTAACTTAAAAACTTCTTATAAACGTAATAAATTTACTAACATGTAAATCGACTTTGTTCTAAACTTAAAAGCTTCTTAAAAATGTAATAAGTTTCCTAACGCGTAAACCGACTTCGTTTTAAAACTTAAAAGCTTCTTATAAACATAATGAGCTTGTTAACACGTAAACCGACTTCGTTTTAAACTTAAAAGCTTCTTATAAATGTAATAAGCTTGTTAACACGTACATAGACCTCGTTTTTAACTTAAAAACTTCTTATAAATGTAATAAGCTTATTAACGCGTAAATAGACTTTGTTTTTAGCTTAAAAGCTTCTTATAAACATAATAAGCTTGTTAACACATAAATACGCTTCATTTTAAACTTAAAAACTTCTTATGAATGTAATAAGCTTGTTAACACGTAATGGACTTCGTTTTTAACTTAAAAGCTTCTTATAAATGTAATAAGCTTGTTAATATGTAAATAGACTTCGCTTTTCACTTAAAACTTCTTATAAACGTAGTAAGTTTGCCAATTTGTAAATCGAAACTCATTTGAAACTTGAGGTACTTAGTTAGCGTTTAAATTCAAACTAGATTCGTAATTGAAACTTTTTGAAACATAAAGCAATGATCAAACTAGATTTGTAAGTGAAGCTTATTGAATCTTAAAGTAATAATGAAACTAGATTCATAATTGAAACTTGTTGAAACTTAAGGTAATAAACTCATTCAAACTAGCATATAAGTCAAATTCAGTTTCGTAATAAGCTCATTCAGTTGCCCAAATTTTGTTCATTTGAAATCCTTTTTATACTCGAAGAAGGATGCTTAAGCAAATTAAGACTTTAAATCATTCTCGACTTACTACTGATCAAAACTTAGAATACTTGGCTCGCTTACGATTCAAACAAGGTTTCTTTATAATTTTTCAACATAAACGCTTCTTAAAATTGTAATAATTTTACTAGCTCGTAACTTGAAAGTCAATCGAAGCTCAAATAAGCAGCTAGCACACAATTCAAGCTAAATTTCATAATTAATACTTTAAGACGCCCTTTTTCAGATCATTTAAATCCTTCTTAAACATAAGGAGAAGTTATATACAAACCAACACCTTACAACATTTTGGAACTCACTTTTAGTTCGCTTTTAAACTTCCTAAACCTATCGACTATCCAGTTGAGTCACTCCCTGAGTAGTTCAACAATTTAGGATTATTTTAGACCATAATTATTTTCATGACCAACAGGCAATTGGTAAGTACTTGAAAGCATTCGAAATCATGAAAATAAGCATTTAACAGTCCTTCTCAAAGATGTCTAAATTTCAAGAATTAATCACTTAATGCCCCGTAGCACATTGAGGGAAAAAGGGGTTCATAACTAGCACAACTTGGCAGAATTTACTCAATGAGCCATGCATGGCCTTGCAATCTAAACGATTGCGGTAATTCATAGCCCAGACTCCCTCCTAATACAATACCAATCACAAGAACCTCAAATTTCTCATTAGTTCCACCTCAAACTATCTAACTACCAAGCTCGGTTTAATATTGTCATAAACAAACCAATAATTCACAAAACCAATATATCTAAGCATGGCATTCTCATCAATAGCCCTATGTAGAAATTAAGCGCAGCTGTACTGATTTAGCGATAACTTCCAGACAGAAATCAACATGCTTTGCTATTGCCTTAATTCACTCAATTAGCATTTTTAAACTTCAAAACATGATTCAGGGTTAATAAACTGACAATATTACAACACTAAGTCGATAATCTGATTATTAATAATTCAGCAAACTTCCAAACTATCTAGCCATTAATAATCCAGCAGCAGTTTCAACATGCAATTAACCCATGATTAACAGTACCTCATTCGTAATTCCTCAATCTCGATTCCAAATTTACGCAAACAGATTTCTGACCTTAAATAAACATGCGTTAACTAATTTAGTTAAATTCATTGAAATTAATAGTAATTTAGGAGTAAAAAAATCCCCACCTCGAATGGATGATCGTTCGAAGCTGCTGGCTCGGTTCTAGGCGATCGAACAGCACCAACCCTTCGGCTCTTACTCACCACGCACGTTAGTCCCTAAACTGCGCCCAAACCGTGCAAATCGAACCCCAAATTCAACCCAAAACCTCACTTACTGACTTGAATTTGAGATGGATTCCTGAGGCTACGAATTTATCCCCAATTTATAGAGGTTTCGAAGAAATTAACAACTAGAATGCATGGATGAACTTTTACAAGTGTTTGGACTCTCGAATTCATGCTCAAACCCACCGAAAACGTGCTAGGTTCTCTCGATTTTACCTAGATTTCACACCAAGTGAAGGCCAGCTCGTGGGGGAGGCCGAATGGGTGAGATTTGCAGTTGTATGGGGCAAAAATCTGCTCGAAAATTCGAACTCTCTTTGTGCATTTATGGAGGAGAACAAGAGGAGGAAGAAGAAGAGCAGAGAGGTAAGAGAGAGATGTCGGGGGGCGTTCACACGTGAAGGAGGAAGAAGGAGAGGAGGTCGCGTCCAAATTACCAAAATGCCCCTCCCTCTCTCTTTCTTTTTATTATTTTTGTTCCAAGCTGCTTAAGAATTGGTAATGCTAACCTAACTCATAACCCGAATTCTAAACCCGAAGTTGATAACATGAACTTTCATCGATTACTTAGTCCCAAAAATGTCTAGGTTCGATTTAATAAACATCAAACTACTTCTAAGGTTGACAACCTAATCGTATTCGGGTTCTCACTTGAATTAGTACTTGTTAATAACCGTTAATAACACTTATTAAAAATCGTTGAATAAATTTTCAAACTAATGATAACAATTGTAATAATTTTAATAACGACAATATTCCTTTTAATAAAATTAACGCTCACAAGGGCACATAGAAAATAGTTTAACTCATATCGTTAAATAAAATAAGATTTTATAACATAAAAAGCCGTCATGAACAGCTTAACAGAAAATAAAGTGCGTGGGCCTTACACTCTCCCCTTTAAAACACATATGTCATGACCTAATTCCTATAGTGCATTAATGATCGCGCATAATAGGCATGAGTGTTCGCATATATGATGACATGACCCTGAATGCTCTACCATGCTACTTTCTTACACATGAGATACTTATTTCCATAGACATGATTCATGTAAACGCACCTCTATTGTCACCTAGTCACGCATTGCATACATTGATTTCAACTAATCCCATTATAACACGAGGAAATAGTATTGAAGGGCTGTAAATGATGATTCAAGAGTCACATTGTGAAACTAACTACATAAATCAAATTGCCCTAACCAATACAGTCCTATGTTTAAACAAATTGAAGTCAAGCAATTACAGAAACTCATTTTGTTGGCATTTGATTACGCATACATCGACGGCCACATACAACAATCCTATCTATGGGTACTCTTACGGTCTCACGAAAGACATCTAAGCAAGCTTACATGAATGCAACCCTCTTTTACAATCTAAGGTCGAGGTTATGCCTCGAGGTTTGTCCAAACTATTTGGAGTTGGCCAACAATCAACTAACAGGGGCAAGAACAATGGTGTTATTGGTCTTAAGGTTCTACATTGAGGTTTTGCCACACATTTCCTCAAAAAGGTAACTGTGGAGGTCTGAGGAAGTCCTAGTACAGATGGAAAGGTTCTACTTTCTACTATGGGCATTCTTGCTTCTACACATGGTGCTTATGCTTAAGAAAGTATTGGGAAGGCATAGGTTCTCGTCCTAGGAGGTAACGAGGTGATGCATGCAGCGTAACAATTCCAAAGTCTGCTAGGTTCTTTCTACCTTGATCTTTTTAGGTCTATCAAGGTCTATTTCAACCAAAACATCATCACCCCATTCCCAAATGGCAATTTGTATAATGGAAAGCAAGTAGTGCACGGTTTAGGCAACAATGGCAAGGAAGGGGATCAGTAGGTACACCTACGCATGTTTAACGAGGTCCTACCACTAGCATCTAGTTTTCCGAGAATGCATAGAAAAATATTCCCTACTTTCACTTAGTCACTTCATAATTCACATCAGCAAGGTATCATTAAGTAGGATCATCAATCATAGCAGCCAATCTCGACATGTATAGCACAAGGGCATGTACTTGTGAACCTAAACTCATTCATCATTGCTAAAAAGGCACAAGTCCTTCGATGCAAGGTAAAGCTTGACTCGACGGCCAGAAAGACATTAACATTTAGAAACTTCGGATTTCAAAGGTGAAAAATAGCTCATCTATTTTTTTGAGCTTCTTCCCTACCAACCTTTGAGTACGTCTGCTCGCTCCATTATTGGGCTCGAGGAGCAAATTGTACTTTAGGGGAAAAGATGAGCTTAGAAAAAGATTTTCAATCGCTCGAGTCTAAATCTATGTGCTTTAATTATTGATTGTCTTATCAAAGCGCATGAAGAAAACATTTACTATTCGAACCGTCACTTAGCTTACACAATACAAGTGAATTGGACTCCCATCCTAACACATGACCAACATTTTATTCGCTCGACTTAACCGAATCGCATAAAAGTCAATCAATGAAGTCAGTTAGCACATTAGGAACATATTATGTCAATGAGCACCCACAACTTCGCCTCGAGGTGGGGAGCTATTTGACTCCCATACTAACGCCCAACTCACCACTTTCACTAAATCGACCTACTCAAGCCTCACACATGTCGCAAATGGCCATACTATAAGGCACACTTGCACACCAAGCAGGCATATGTCACATAACCATGAAGTATTCCTAGGCGAATATATGAAATACAAGACTCAGGTTGTGGCCTATGGTCGCAGGACCTTTGCTCTGATACCATCAATGTAACACCCCCAGCCCCTACAGCAAGGAGCGTTACGTTTTCTTACTTCCTACCTAATTTCTGAGCGAAACTGACAGAGATTCCCCTAAAACCCGACTGTTTCCAGGCTAATAAAAGCCTTACAATAAACCCCTGCAATCAACGAGAGCGTACAACATTTTAAAATAAGATCAACGGCTACGCGCCAGAGTTCATAACTCAACGAGCAACTCGCTCGAAGTACTCAAACAATATAGGTCATTAATGAAGAAGAAATAAAAGATACAACTCAACGGTTCACACAGCTGGAGTATTGGGGTTTACATCCCAAAACATAATAAACTTTGACCACGAAGACATCTACCTAATTAGATGGTTGGCTCATACGATCATACAGAGTGACCTTTACACCATATGGATTACATGAACTAGAATACTAGTTTACAAATATTTACAAACTAAGAATACATTCTATAACATCATCAAGCAGTGAGACTACTTCACTATGGGCACACTTGACTCCCTTTAAGCAAGGGAAACTTTCATTTCGGCATGGCTGACTTAACTTCTTCCTGTCATAAAGAAAACCTGGGGAAAAAGGGGAAAGAGTAGTGGGATGAGCAACCACACGCTCAATGACTATTCCCCAACCCCTTAAAACCAAAACTGTTGCAGGCATAATATCTTTAATAGTCGCATATCACGTATTCATACTTCACTATCATATTAGGCATTCATAAAACCTTTATAGGAGGTTCACTATTCATAAACTCCATTTTTGCCACTCAAACTCATTTTTAGGCTCCTAAATAACCAACTTCTTAAAAATCAAGTACTCAAATCACATAAGCAAGCAACGAGGCTAAGCACAAAAACTTTCTTTTTCATAAACGTAACTACTTAGCATTCCATTCAAATTATACATGAAACCTTATTCATACAATGTGCACATAAGGCTATCACTTTTCATAATCATACTTTTCTGGGCATTTTATTCATATGATATGCATAAGACGCACATTTCAAGTCTCAATCAAACCTCATTCATAGGGTATGTATGAAATATGCTTATAAAGCTTTCTTTTTCATATTCGTATTTTACTTGGCATCTCATTCATAAGTGGAATATGCGCATGTCATACACAACAAGTTTTCTCTCTTTTTACTGAAAACACTTCATTTAGCTCCTTGAGGCTCATAATCATTAAAAGAGAATCTCTTTCATATTAGGTGCATACTGACCCTTATAAGCTTTTCACGTTTCATTCATCTAGCCTCTTAATGGCCCATAAAAACTTTCTTTCTGAAATACTTGAAATGGCGTAATGCCGACTGCTTTTCTTCGCTTATTAAGAAAGTACATCTGGCATAAGATCATTACAAGGTGCTGATTGGATGAGATCTATTCTCAACCCTATAGTGAGACCTAACGCTCACACTTAAGCTCTTGCTCCTGAGATAGCTACATTTAACATATTAGACCATTACCCTCGTCAGGGTCTTCTACGTTTCCTAGTATCAGGACTTATTCCCTAGGTTAACATCATTCGTATCATATTGTCCAAAGCATATTATCTTAGCCAATTTAAAGCGTATGAGCCATAACGGCTAATAATTGTGTTGCTTCTCACATTGAAATCATTTATCATACAACTCACGCCTTTGTATAACTCTTTAGGGATTCCCTCGTTCAAGCGAGTTCACTCCCAAAACTGTATTCATTTAGTT
>JAKOGI010001106.1:235000-262500 GCA_029747015.1 Carnegiea gigantea
CTAATTCGTAAAACGACTTTACTTTTAACCTAAAAGTTTCTTATAAACGTAATACGTTTACTAACTCGTAAAACGACTTTGCTTTTAACTCAAAAGTTTCTTATAAATGTAATACGTTTACTAACTCGTAAAACGACTTTGTTTTCGACTTAAAAGCTTCGTATAAACGTATTAAGTTTGCTAAATCGTAAAACGACTTCGTTTTCAACTTAAAAGCTTCGTATAAACGTCATAAGGTTGCTAAATCATAAAACGACTTCGTTTCTAACTTGAAAGCTTCATATAAACGTAATAAGGTTGTTAAATCATAAACGACTTCGTTTTCAATTTAGAAGCTCCGTCTAAACGTAATAAGGTTGCTAAATCGTAAAACGATTTTGTTTTCAACTTAAAAGCTTCGTATAAATGTAATAAGGTTGCTAAATCGTAAAACGACTTCGTTTTCAACTAAAAGCTTCTTATAAACGATTGACAAACTTAAAAGCATTTTCAAACGTGTAAAACAAACTTTCTAAATGACCTTTTCTTTTTAAGGACGTCTAAAGTTTCAAGAATTAATCATATAACGCCACGTAGTATATCGGGGAAAAAGGGTTCACACATAGCACATTCATACACTTCATATCACAACTCGGCAGAATCTGCCCATTAAGCCACATATGGCCTGATTGCGGCAATTCACAACCCTAATTCCCTCCTCACACAGCACCGACTACAAGAACCTCAAACCACTTGATAGTTCTACCTTGAGCCATCCAACTTCCAACTTGGTTTAACATTGTCATAAACAAACCAACAATACATAAAACGATCGTATATAGGTATGGTATTCATGCTTAATAGTCAACATAGAATTTCACGCATACTAAACTGATGCACATAGAGACTTCAAGCAACATTTACTTTCTTGTTCGCAAATCATTGATCATAGGCATAATATCTCATAGTAATTACAACGAATAGACCATTAACCTGCCCAAACTGATATAACCATAACCTTTAGACACAATTCAGTTCATTCCATAATTAGTTCAATTAGCATCCTCAAGCTTCAAAACAGAATTCGAACTAATAAATTATTGGAATCACCGGGCTATGCTAACATTCTGTTCATTAAACATTTCTTTATTGCCTGGTTATTAACGTTCAGCATCAATTCAACATCCAAATGATCCGAAATCAGCATTATGTTCGTAATTCCTCAATCTTAATTCTAAATTTGCCCAAACTGATTTCTAACTTCAAAATCAATATGCACTAACTAAATTTAGTTAAACTCATTGAAAATAATAGTAATTTAGGAGGAAAGGAACCCTCACCTTGATTCCGAGCTAAGTGGTCATTCGAAGGCTGTCTGGCTTGACTTTAGGGCTCGAACGACTCCAAACTTTCAGCTTTTGCTCACCCACACTCGAACAGGACCCAAATCGCACCCAAAATCTCAAAAATTCGAACCCTAAGACAGACTCAAACTCACTTACTGATTGTGAATTGGGTGTTTAAAAACAGCGAATTTTACCTTCAATTATAGAGATTCCGAAACAACTAAATGCTGAATTGCAGGGTTGGCTTTTACAAGTGTTGGGATGCCGAATTTGTCCTATAAACCCACCGAAAAACATGGTGGGTTTGCTTGATTTCACCTAGATTTCACACAAAACGGGAGCTAGCTCGTGGGATAGGCCGAATTGATTAGTTTTGCAAGTGTGTGTGAGAAAAATCAGCTCGAATTCGAGCTCTTCTATTGCGTGTATGGTAGGGATGGGAGGAGGGAGAACAAGAACAGAGAGGAGAGAGAGAGAGAGGCTGGGGGGTATGTCACGGCCTTGTGAGAAACAAGGAGGGCACGTATGAATTTACTAGTTTGCCCCTCCCTACTCTCTTTCATTAATTTTGGTCCAAGCTGTTCAGGAATCGATGTCGCTAGCTTAATTCGCGTCCCAACCTCTAAATTCAATAATCGATAACCCGACCATTTATCGATTATTTGTTCCCAAGTATGTCTAGGCTCAATTTAATAATCATCGAACTACTTCCAAGGTTAACAACCTAATCGTATTCGGGTTCCTACTTGAATTAGTACTTGCTAATAACCTTTAATAGCGCTTATTAAAAATCATTGAATGATTTTCAAAACTAATAACAATAATATTATTGCTGGCGAAAAAAATATTCTTTTTAATAAAATCATCACTCACATAGGCACGTCAATAATTAATTTAACTCGTATCGTTAAATAAAATAGGTGTTTATAATGCAAAAAGGCGTTACGAACCGCTTAACAGAAAATAAGATACGCGGGCCTTACACTCTCCCTCCCTAAAAGAATTTCATCCTCGAAATTGCTTACATGGAGGAATTAATGGGTGTACTTCACCCGCATTTCTTTTACAAGCCAAGTCACTTTACGCTTAGCTGTTCATTCTGCCTTCACAATAGCATCCCATCCATGGATTTCTATTCAAACCAAATCATCAGGGAGCGTTCTCCCTTGCACTATAACAACTCAATCTCTACAAGTATGATCAGTATGGTAGATAGTTTCTAAGAAAGAGGTTATGAAATACTGCATACACATCTCATAAGATTTACTAACAAGTTCTTTTGCAGATCAAGAATGACAAAAGGGTGAGCAGTACTAGAATGACAGGATAGGGGCATAAAGTTGGTTATCAAGAGAATACCTGACCTTGTGTTGGCAGGTTCCCAAGTCTCTTTTCCTTCTAGCTAAGCATCCGATTGCCAGTTTGTGACTTCTGGTCGCTTTTACTGTCCCCTGAGGGAGAACCAATGGTTAGGCGATCTCGTTGTGCCACTAGCTTGATTCCCGTTCCGAATCTCTGAGTGTGACCCCGACTATCCCATGTAGCCTTTGGGCAATTTGCAACTTCGTGACCCATGCCACCACATCCAAAACATGGGCTCGCAAGGCATCTGAATGGGCCAGGGTGTTGTCGTCCACACTGGTCACGTGTTTTCCTCGATTTTCATTGGGCGGCTTGCTTTCCTTTGTCCTGTTTCATCCCATGTTTAAACCTCTTGAAGTTTATGTTTCCCTGAGAATTGGATCCTCCGGGGCCAAATTTCTCCTTTAGTTGATCATTCTCTCTATTCTCAATCTCGATTTCGCTCATGATGCGGGCTATTTTCACCGCCCTCTAGTACATTTCTTGGAAACTACCATAAGTATGTCCTGCTATTATCTGTTTCACTTCCCCTCTTAATCCCTATTTGAAGTGGTCTATTCTCATTTCTTCGGTAGCCACTTGATCTAATGCAAATCGGCTGAGCGCATTGAACTTCGCTGCACATTCTATTACCCTCATTTCTCCTTGCTGCAAGCATAAGAACCCTCGCTCCTTAACTCTTCTTACATATTGAGGATAATATTAAGCATTCATTAAGGTTTTCAGTTGGTTCTAGGTTAACACATGTTCACCCACCCTAGGTTTCATTAACCCCCACGAATACTCAGCTTCTTTTTCAAACTGATAGGTGGCCAGGTGCCCTTGAACCTCTCAGGGCACTCCAGGATCTCAAATAAGTCTTCCTCTATCCCACTTACAGGCCCGAAGGGCAATGCTCTCACACCTTTGCAAGTGCAACTGTATCTTTTCTCTTAATGCAACTAATCATCTAAGCCTTACTCTCTTCATCTTATGCTCTTTAGGTGTCAGTCATACTTTCCCTTCAAAAACTTTATTATTGATCTCATCCAATCTTACATAACTACACATCAATCCAATTATGCTCATCTCTCCTATAACCTGGGATCTTCTTATCACACAACACTCTAAACGTATGCGTCCATTTTTGTCATCCCAGCCTCATATTGTGAAGCCAATTCTTTATCAATATCTTCATTGCCTTGTATGATCAATCCAAGTATTTAAACTTCTTAATCTTCGATATCATCATATCAATGGTGACTTCCTCCCGTGCCTCTTCATTCTTTTCACTTAACTTACATTCCAAGTGCTCAATCTAAAACCTTTAAACTCCAAAATACGTCTTTACTTTTCTAATATATTGCTAGGTTCCTTCGAGTGTCTCTCTATTAAGATAATATAGGTAGCAAATAGCACTCACCACGGTATTTCATCCTACACGTCATTTGTGAACTCATCCGAGATGATTGAAAAAGGCTTAAAGCCAATCCTCGATATAACCTAATATCAACAAGGAAGTCCTTTAGGTCTCTTTCTAGCATCCTAATCCTTGGTCTCCGCTCTGTCATACATATCTTCAATAAACATAATAAAAAGGTAAATAATTCTTTCTTCACAATTCCAATGGACTTCTCAAGGCACCCTATCGCAAGCCTTCTCAATATAAATAAACACCATATGCAAATCCTTTTCTTCTACCCCTCTAGAATTTCATAAGTCATCTCATAAGATTCACCGCTTCTGTAGTTGGTCTTCTTACAATGAAACCAAACCGCTTCACAAAAATTAAAGTCCCCCTCCTCAATCATTTCCCCATCATCCATTTCATGCCAGAATATAACCGCATTCCATGTGGCCAATCAGAGAGGTGGATAAACGCAGTTGACGATGAGGAAAACTATCCCACACTACCACTGAATAATAAGGGGAGAACCAGTATATACGTACACATTATAAGTCGTACCCTCGTTAACACATGTATACCAAGTAAGACACAACCACATAAGCACATAAAGCACGTATTTCACATAGCACACGCCTATTATGGTGTCTAAATGTACAATGTAAACCTATGGCTCTGATACCACCTAATGTATCGCCCCTAACCCGAGGAGGGTCACACTGCCAGGACTTCCTAGAAGGAAGTCCTTAAGGCTCTTGAAGATCGAGGGTTTGGATTAGCATTTAGATAGTCTTTCTGGAACAAAAGTGCAAGAGTTCCCCTTGTTTTAGCAACATTCTGGGGTCTTAGCTCAACTAAGGGTACCTGTAATTGGTAAATAGGTATAACATATGCTTAAATAACCCAAGTTCGCAATGCTGGGCCACTCGCCCGGATCACTGACGATCAACAACTAAAACAAGGGTCAGAATGATACATATACAGGTACAGAGCTGGGTACATGCTTTCACATACAATAGTGAATTTAAAATTTTATAACGTGGTAGGCATCAAACACTTTACAAAGCTGGCAGAGACTCCTGAGGGGTCGGCATCAAAACAACTTCAGAATATCTCTTATACCTGCTCAAATTGAACCTGGAAAAAAGGGAAATAATAAAGAGATGAGCAACCACACGCTCAGTGAGAATTCTCCTACTCCTTAAAACCCAAAATAGTTGCAGGCAATAATACTAATAATAGCCACATATAACGCATTCATACTTTACTATCATATTAGGCAATCAAAATCCCTAAGGAAAGATCACCACCCTTAAAACTTCATTCTAACCCCTCAACTTGTTTCTAGGCCCTAAACGGCCAAGCTTCCCTACTAATAAATAGTTAGGCACATAATCAAACAAGCAACAATGATTGAGTTTAAAACTTTCAAGCATACTTTTGAAAACGTAGTGACTCTTCATATATTCCAAGATTGGTTTATAATTCACGCCAACTTCTTTACACTACTAAAAATTAGTTTTCTAACGATGAAAAAGTTGGTCGTTAAATGCATTATTTTTCATCGTTAAAAGCTTTAACGACAAAAAAAAGTTGGTGGTTGTCCGTTGTTATTGGTCCCGTCGTTAATAGTTTTAACGACGAAACAAAAATTTTCATCATTGTTCTTAGAATGATGAAAAGAGAAATCGTCGTTGTTAGTTAACTCATTAACGAAGGGCGAAATAATAGTAACGATCAAAGTGTTCATCATTTGCTTATTAAATCAAAAATAAAAAATGTAAACTTATTATCATTGTTAAATTAGAGAGTACACAACCACAAGAGGGGGGTGAATTGTGGTGTCCGATTTTCGCAAGTTGCTGACAAACAGTCTTAGACCCTGTTCGCACAGGTTGTTTCTGAGATAAGCAGAAGCGAAAATCCAACAAAATTAAATGCGGAAATAATGGACACAGGATTTTTACGTGGAAAATACCTCTAGCCCAACTGAGGTTAAAAACCACGACCTACCTCGTGTAGGATTTAAACACTTCACTAAACGGGCTAATCACGTTACAATAGTAACACACCTTGTTACAACTTGTAACACATGTAACCTGTCTTCCCTAAGACAAGTTACCCCACGTCCAAAATCCCCTTGATTTGGACACACACTCTACTCACTCTTGTGAAAGAAGAATGTAAAAAAAAAAAAACACCCTATTACAATGCTTCTCAACTAAGCTAATATAGGGTACAATGAAGTCCTAGTATGCCAACTTTGAAAGCTCAATTAATTCACTTACAAGGCTCGGTTTTCTTTTCAAACGTTTTAGCTCATGAACTCAGATTTTTTTCTCTTTGAAAACCGATGTCTCCAAGATTGTAAGAAGCCGCCTTTTATAGTGCTTGGAAAACAATTCATCAAATTTTTGGAAACTAAAAAATTCTGAAGAATATAGAATCCTTTACCCACAAGGGATGGAAAAACTATTTCTGAAATTTTTGGAAACTAAAATCCTAGAGAAAATAGAATCCTTTAGCTATAAGGGGTAAGGTGACATGAGCTGAAAAACTCTTCCTGAACCGCGTGCATAAGGCGGTGTTCTTTAGCAGCTAGTCCATGTTTTTCTCAACTACCTTATCCACTTGCCAAAAATTGGATATTCTTTTTATTCAAAAAGATTTTGCAAATCCCTTAAGATTTTTGATAACCGTTTTTAGGGTAAGGAATAAGATACTCCATAGAAAAATCTTTCTTGCAAATCTTTGAAGAAGCTGCTCAAAATCCAAAAGATAAAAATCGTGCAAAGCAGTTTTTCGCAGCTTATTCGGGAAACACCCTGATCGCCCTGTTCCCAGGGTTGTTCTGAAGGGTGATCCGAAATATTTTTCGAAAAGCAAAACCGTTTCCAGTGAATGGTAAATTAAAACTTTCTAATTGGAATATTAACAAGAGTCTAAAAATATAAAACCAAATCAGATCAAGACATCTTGTTGTAACCACTAGTCATCTTGTAGAACGAATTTGCTGCAAACACTTCACAGAACCTGTTTGTCACAGCTGCACTTATATCTTATGTTTCAAACACTTCACAGGATATGCTTCAAAACACCTTACGGAGCCTGTTCCTCATGGTTGTTCTTACATTGCTGACTTGAGTATCTGTTCTTGATAAACCATTAGTCAAGCAGTTTTAATATATTGAAGAACAGCAGTAAGACCCTGTTGGTAAAGCCTGTTTGGAACAACAACAACAACTACAATACTTGGATTTGTTATCATCAAAACCTTATACATTCTAACAAATTCCCCCTTTTTGATGATGACAAACCAAGTGACCATATTGACTTTCAAGGACAATTGAAGTGATTAGTGCCAATTATTTATAGGACCGACAATTCGCATGAAGCAGTCAGTATCGAAAGAGTGTAAGAAATTTAACTCGTCTATGGCAAGACTAAAACAATATTGGTCATCCTATCTTCCCCCTTTTGGCATCATTAAAAAGTAGGGGCGAACAGTCAAACAGAGGGTGTTTGCTATCACCACCACTTGGGTAATGGAGGAAAGGCAATAGGCGATACACTTAAGTGTGTTGGTACGGTAATGAGATTGGCCATGCTAGTCACACACAAGCAATTCACAACAGAAAGCAAGCAAGGCAAAGCCAATCAAAAAACAAGATATCCTGTCATTCATCAAAAGAGTGCAACAGAAGGTACAAACTAGCAAGAGAAGTGAGAAGTGAGAACAGGTTATGAGGACAACAGATGGGGGGAGGAGGGGAAAATTTTGCTGAGAGGGAAGAGAGAAGGGCGAGGATATCTTCATGGCATTTTGCATTGAGAGCCTTTTCCTCGTCCAGGGCAGCCTTTACAGCGTTAAGCTCAGTACTGAGGCGAGAGTTTTCTTCCAAAGCAGCCTCAAGCTTGGTTGAGGAACTGCCAGAAACAGGAGGACGGGGTGTTCTGGTCCCCTGGTCTAAGGCAAACCCTTCAATCAAAGCATACCCACACCCCATAAGGGTGTTACTCCAGATCTCATCAATGAACTGAGCGCCCACCTTCTTCTGCAGTGTCACCCCAAAGTGTTCAAACACACTAGTCAGAAAGAAGCCGTATCCCAGGTCATGTTCCCTAGAGGTGTTTGCAATTCTTGCAATATGTCGAATCATGATGGCAGGAAGGTTAATTTGCACTTCCGTGTCCATCAGATCCATCAAACACTGATCCATGGCATCAGCAAGATTGCGACCCTGGCCTCTGGGGATGACATTCTTGATGATAAACCAAAATAGCAATTGATGGAGCGATGTCATGTCCCCTTTCTTCACAGACTTGGGTGTTTGCAGGCTTGGTTGCTGGCTAAATTTCTGGGCGAGTTCCAGTAGCCTGGCTGTCCCTAGAATAGTCTTGTCTTCCCTCACATATATATCAAAGCCTGTGGAGGGAATCCCCAGAATGTCCCCTAATATCTTCGCATCAAAGTGAAGCTGCTTCCCATTAACAATACTTGTCACCACTCCTTCGGTGACAGTGCAGTTGGCATAGAACTCTGCCAACTCATGTACAGAACACCCCAGCTGGGTGTTTGTAAACAACTCATACCACCCCTGTGCATGCAGCTTGTGTAGAAACACCTCCAGACCCTGTTCCTCAAAATACTTGACCTTAATAATTTTGCCCCTGACAACCCGTCTCTGAATCAATTGGGTCAGTTTGGCTGAGATTGTAGACGGGGTAGATTTCTTGGCTCGTTTAGGTTAGGGCTCAGTAGGAGGGTCTTGGGTGGAGGCATGTTTGAGGGAGGCTTTTCTCTTGGGAGTTTTGAGGGGTGATGGTTTTGGTATAGGAAGAGGCTTATCCTCTGAGGACTCTGAGAACACGGGCGTGCCCTGTTTGAAGGCAGTGTTCTCAGTGTCGCTATCTGATGAAGGCTCAGAGGAGGAATCAATCTCCTCAACAACAGGGGCTGACTGTTTGGCAGGATGAGGAGTGGAGTGAAAAGCTATTCGGGCTGATTTTCTTGTGGGTCTGTTTGTGGGTTTGGCCGAAGAGGGGATTTGTGGTTTTGGTTTGACAGGGGGTTCACTTTTTGAGGGCGCTTCAGTCTGGCCGCTTTTAGGCCTTGATGGTGGTCGTGTTCTTGGTACTCTAGCACGCCTAGCCACAATTTTGTACCTTTTGCGTTTCTCACCGGTTTGTGTTACCGGTGTGGCTTGTGCAGGCTTAACAGGAGACTCCTCCATTTGACCACTACTTCCCCCTTCTTCTTTTGACAAATCCTCCCCTAGGTCATCCCTAAAAACTTCAGGCCCTGTTTCTGACCTTGTTTCCTGCTCAGGAAACAGCCCAAATGAATTGATGTCATCTAACCCATGGTCCAATAGAAAGAGTTCATCTAAAGCCCCAATTTCTCTTTCAGATGCCCCAACAAGTTCTTGGGGTTGACATGCGCCCGTTTCACCAAACAAAATCAATTCCCACCCAAATTTGTACGGGATGTCTTCCAATTTCAAATTCACAGTTCTAAGGTCGATACTTTTCAAAAACCCAAAAGGTTTATAGGCAATGGGTCGAGGAGGTTCAGTATTTTTACCTTCCATGAGGGCTGTCAGAAATTGTGTAGGTGCAACCAGGGCTGTGGCTGTTTGCAAGGCTGTGCCCTGTGTCTGGTTGCCCTGGGTCAAGGTCGAGGAGCTCTCGAAGCTAATAGGGAACGCCATTTTTCAGAGGAAGGAGAGCGATTAGGGTTTCTTGAACAGAGTTTCAAAGCAAGAGAGTTTCGGTGGAGGTGAGAGATTGAGCAAGAGCTTTACAGGGAGAGAGAGACGTGCGAAATCTTTAAAAGATTTTGCCCGTTTTTGCAACGGAACTTTAGCATTTATTGCGCACGCCTCGGGAAGAGATTAGCAGTTTTCAATTTGTTGCACACATTTGACAAACAAGAGGCGTACCTATTCCTGATGCTTGTTCTTGAGGTTACTTGCTCGGTAACATTGGGCAATAAGGGCAATCTCATTAGAGCTCAACGAGTGTCAGCAAGTTGCAAACCTCACATATGCTAAACATAGCACAGAAGTTGATTGCAAACAAAAATTTAACATGTTGTACCCGTCACTTTTAAATTTTGCAAATAGGGAGAGAAAACAGGTTGGTCAGGTTGTTCTAATTAAGCTTAGTTCGAGTCTATTCCTTTCAAATTGTTCTCTACTCAATGCCTTTGTGAATATATCAGCAATTTGATTTTCAGTGGCACAAAAATTCATTGAGATTACTCCTTTTTCAACATTGTCCCTTAAAAATGATGACGAATGTCAATATGTTTTGTTCTTTTGTGTTGACATGGATTTTTGGCAATGTTAATTGCACTTGTATTGTCACAATAAATAGGAATGCATCCTATGTCAACACAAAAGTCCTTGAGTTGTTGTCTTATCCATAATAACTGAGCACAACAAGATACAGCTGCCACATACTCAGCTTCTGCTGTGGACAAGGCAACAGAGAGTTGTTTCTTGGTTGCCCAAGATACCAAACAAGGTCCAAGAAAGTGAGCCATACCTGAGGTGCTTTTTCTATCAACCAAGAAACCTGCATAATCAGCATCAGCATACCCAACAAGATCGAAGTTGCACCCTCTAGGATACCATAAGGCTAGATCAGGTGTATGTTTTAAGTATCTTAAAATCCTTTTTACAGCCTTAAGATGAGTTTCTTTAGGGTTAGACTGAAAACGTGCACATAGACCAATACTGAAAACAATGTCAGGTCTACTAGCCGTCAGGTATAGGAGTAACCCTATCATGCCCCTATAGGATTTCTCCTCAACTGAGGGACTACCATCATCCATTACTAACCTGGTTAAGGGAGAGATGGGAGTATCAATGGGCTTGGCCGACTCCATCTTAAAACGCTTAAGTAACTCTCTGATATACTTTTGTTGATGGATCATGGTGCCGTTTGAGGTTTGCTTGATTTGCAAGCCTAGAAAGAAATTAAGCTCACCCATCATGCTCATTTCAAACTCACTCCTCATCATTTTTGAAAATTCATTGCACAAATCATGATGAGTTGCACCAAATATGATGTCATCGACATATACTTGGACAATCAACAAATGTTCCCCCTTAGATTTTAGAAACAAGGTATTGTCTACCTTGCCTCTTGTAAAACCATTTT
Source organism: Carnegiea gigantea (assembly GCA_029747015.1). Classification (NCBI taxonomy): domain Eukaryota; kingdom Viridiplantae; phylum Streptophyta; class Magnoliopsida; order Caryophyllales; family Cactaceae; genus Carnegiea; species Carnegiea gigantea. Next base: position 246,239 of record JAKOGI010001106.1, read on the forward strand.
CTAATAAAAAGCTTGACAACCGCTCATACCAAGCTCTAGGGGCTTGTTTTAAACCATAAAGTGCTTTGTCAAGTTTGAAAACATAGTTAGGAAATTCATTACTTTCAAAACCAGGGGGTTGTTTGACATACACTTCCTCTTTAAGGTACCCATTTAGAAACGCACTTTTAACATCCATTTGATATAACTTGATCTCCATGTGGGCTGCAAAAGCTATCAAGATTAGAATGGCTTCCATCCTTGCAACAGGTGCAAAAGTCTCTTCATAATCAATTCCCTCTTCTTGGTTGTAGCCTTGAACCACCAGCCAGGCCTTATTCCTAGTGACTGTTCCGCACTCATCAAGCTTGTTACGGAACACCCACTTGGTTCCAATGATTGTTCTATCCTCTGGCCGTGGCACAAGGTGCCATACCTTATTTCTTTCGAACTGATGGAGTTCTTCTTGCATGGCTGTGACCCAATCTGAATCTGCAAGAGCTTCATTAATATTCTTAGGCTCAATTTTTGAGAGAAAAGCATAGAAAGCACAGAAATTTTTAAGCCTAGATCTAGTTTGAACTCCTGCATTAATATCAGACAAAATTTGATCAAGAGGATGTGAACTTTGGTATTTCCATGATCGTGGTGAAAGTGGGTTCACAGATATGCTCTCCATCCTAGCTAGAATACTTGGTGAAACAAGTTCAGGACCTGTTCCCAAGCCTGTTTGGGAGCCTGTTCCTGAAATTATCTCAGAAGGGTTCGGCTGATGTTGTCCCGAACAGGGTTCCACCCTGTTTCCCCCTGTTTGGTTCACACCCTGCCTACCTTCCTGAAGAACAGCTTCAGGCCTTGATCTCTCAGGTTGATCCTTACCTGGTTCATCTTGAAGCAGCATGTCTTTTTTAACAAGACCTAGTTCGAGGTCTTCCTCCTGTGCATCATTCTCACTTAGAGAGTTAGTTTCATCAAAAAGCACATGCACACTTTCTTCAACACACAAGGTTCTCTTATTAAACACTTTGTATGCCTTACTATGTGAGGAGTAACCGAGGAATATTGCCTCGTCACTCCTTGGATCAAATTTTCCTAAGGCATCCTTTCCATTATTATGCACAAAACATTTACACCCAAAAACTCTCAAATGCAAAATATTTGGTTTTCTTCCTTTGAGGATCTCATAAGGAGTTTTGTTAAGAACAGGTCTAATCATGCATCTATTTATAATGTAACATGATGTGTTTAAAGCTTCAGCCCAAAAATTTCTAGGAAGACCACTAGCAACAAGCATTGTTCTAGTCATGTCCTCTAAAGTACGATTTTTGCGCTCTACCACCCCGTTCTATTGGGGTGTTCTTGGAGCTGAAAAATTGTGATCAACACCATGCTCATTACAATAGTCAATAAAGCTCGAATTTTCAAATTCTATACCATGGTCAGACCTTATGCATACCAAAGAGTGTCCTACCCTCTTTTCAGTCTTTTTAATAAAAGCAAGAAATTTTTCAAAAGTTTTATCTTTAGAAGCCAAAAACAAAGTCCAAGTGAAACGAGAGTAGTCATCCACTATCACAAGCACATACCTCTTGCCACCTCAGCTCATGATCCTCATTGGACCACATAGATCCATATGTATTAAATCAAGGGGTCGAGTAGTGCTTATACACTTTTTAGACTTAAATGAATTTTTGACTTGTTTGCCTTTGGCACATGCATCACATACCTTGTCATCATTGAATTTGATGGAAGGTAAGCCAACTACTAAATCTTTGGTTACAAGTTTGTTCAAAAGAGAGTGGCTTGCATGACCTAGTCTTTTGTGCCAAAGCATAACATCATCTTTTAAGGCACTCAAACAAGTCAAATTATTTTGGGGAAGAGTAGAAATACACACTTTATAAACATTTTTGTGTCGCTTCCCCCTCAACACAACATCTCCTGTGTTCATGTTTACAACCAAGCAACGTGTTGGAGAGAACACTACTAGGTTGTCTTTGTCACACAGTTGGGACACACTTAGCAAGTTGTGTTTTAAACCATCCACAAAATTAACATTGTCAATTGAATGGGAGAGTGGCTCACCTATCTTACCTTTATCGACAATTGTCCCAGATTTGCCATTTCCAAATGCTATACTCCCTCCTTCTGATGCTGTAAGTGAGAGAAAATTGGATTTTTCACCAGTCATATGCCTCAAACACCCACTGTCAACATACCACAGCTGCCTGTTTCCTAGACTGTTTCCTGCACTGTTTGCTGGGTTGTTTGCTGGGTTGTTCTCTCTCACTTCAGCCTGCAAAACAAATCAAGGGTTAGTTTTGGGAACCCAGATCCACTTGGGTCCCATTCCTTTAGACGTGTAAATCTCATCTTTCCTAACCCACATTTGTTTTACATGCACTGAGTTCTTTTTAATGGCATACTTTCTTATAGGACAAGCATATCGATAATGCCCCGTTTTACCACAATGAAAACAAACAATATTTTCAGGTAATCCCACATATTTGTTATTCACTGGGTAGGTCATCTTAGGCACAAAACCTAGTCCTCTTCTATTTTGACTATGATGAGTGTTTAACCATTCTAACGCCCTTGAGGACCTGTTCCAGAGCTTGTTTGTGGTAAGGTCTGATTCTAAGTGTTTTATTTTTTCAAGCAAGTTTCTGTTTTCTTCCAACAAAGACTCGACCTTACCTTTTAAGTCAAGAGATTCTTTTTCTAGCTCAGTCAGTTTAGTGGAACAAGTCTCTTCTTTCATGAGTAGAGTTTCTTTAAGCACATTGATGTTTTCATGCAAGGCAAGAGTCTCTTTATCAACTTCAAGCTTTTCTAATTTAAGGGTTTCATTTTCAAGTTCTAAATCTCGAACATCCCCTTTTAATTCAGCACATATATCCATTATATTGTACACTAATTTCTCAAGAGTTGATTTATTTAGACCACGTACCTTGTTCTTGAGTTGAGTCAGACTATCCGTTGACCCATCATCTGAATCAGTGTCACTCCTTGCCATGAGTGCTACATCAGCTTCCCCAGCTTCAGACCCTTCCTCATCCTCACTTGAATCTCCCCAGGCCGCGAGCATAGCTTTTGAGAACCTTTTCGCTGAGCTGCTTACACCCTGTTTCCTCCCCTGTTTTCTGGGGTGTTCGGGTTCTTGTTCTTCCTTGTGCAGTGGGCAGTTTCTCACAATGTGGTCCAGCTTACCACACTTGAAACACCCAGTGAACTGTTCCCGAGGGGTGTTCCTGGCTTTGCCGAAGTCCTTCCTTTTGATGTTTTCTTTGACTTTCTTGAAGAACTTCTTAAATTTTTGAGTCATCATGGCAATCTCCTCCTCCTCAGAATCAGAATCATCTTCTAAGGCCTTTAGTGCAAGACCTCGTTCTCTCTTTGTCTCATCTTTCTGTTGAGAATATTTCCTAAGTTCATATGTTTGGAGGTTCCAATCAGCTCATCTAGGGTGATCTTGTTCATGTCCTTAGCTTCTTGGATGGCCGTTACTTTTGCTTCCCAAGAATGAGGTAAAATTCTTAGGATCTTCCTTACCAATTCTTCGGTGGTGAAGGATTTTCCTAAGGATTTCAACTCATTCATTATGTGAGTGAAGCGAGTGTACATGTCCATCACACTTTCCCGATCACCCATCTCGAACAGCTCATACTTTCTCATAAGCAATTCAATCCGGGATTGCTTTACTTGATTGGTCCCTTCGTGAGCTACTTGCAAAGCATCCCAGATTTCTTTAGCCGACTCACATTCAGATATGCGAGTATATTCATCAGGACCTAGGCCAAAATATAGGAGTTTCTTGGCCTTGGCATTCTTCTCCATCATCTTGTAATCTTCAGCATTGAACTCCTTAGGCTCCTTGGGGATTGACTTTCCATCTTCAGTTGTTTTCTTAGGGATGAGTGGTCCATGCTTGATGAGCATCCACAACTCATAGTCCTCGGCTTGGATGTAGTTTTCCATCCTATTCTTCCACCAACTATAGTGTTGGCCATTAAAGTATGGTGGACGAGTTATGGATTGACCTTTAAGCATGCCTCGTGGAGTACTCATCTTCAAGGATCTCTCAAAGGTGTTAGCTTTTCAAAGGAAAACCTGCTCTGATACCACTTGTTAAATTAGAGAGTACACAACCACAAGAGGGGGGTGAATTGTGGTGTCCGATTTTCGCAAGTTGCTGACAAACAGTCTTAGACCTGTTCGCACAGGTTGTTTCTGAGATAAGCAGAAGCGAAAATCCAACAAAATTGAATGCGGAAATAATGGACACAGGATTTTTACGTGGAAAAAACCTCTAGCCCAACTGAGGTTAAAAACCACGACCTACCTCGTGTAGGATTTAAACACTTCACTAAACGGACTAATCACGTTACAATAGTAACACACCTTGTTACAACTTGTAACACACGTAACCTGTCTTCCCTAAGACAAGTTACCCCACGTCCAAAATCCCCTTGATTTGGACACACACTCTACTCACTCTTGTGAAAGAAGAATGTAAAGAAAAAAACACCCTATTACAATGCTTCTCAACTAAGCTAATATAGGGTACAATGAAGTCCTAGTATGCCAACTTTGAAAGCTCAATTAATTCACTCACAAGGCTCGGTTTTCTTTTCAAATGTTTTAGCTCATGAACTCAGATTTTTTTCTCTTTGAAAACCGATGTCTCCAAGATTGTAAGAAGCCGTCTTTTATAGTGCTTGGAAAACAATTCATCAAATTTTTGGAAATTAAAAAATTCTGAAGAATATAGAATCCTTTACCCACAAGGGATGGAAAAACTATTTCTGAAATTTTTGGAAACTAAAATCCTAGAGAAAATAGAATCCTTTAGCTATAAGGGGCAAGGTGACATGAGCTGAAAAACTCTTCCTGAACCGCGTGCATAAGGCGGTGTTCTTTAGCAGCTAGCCCATGTTTTTCTCAACTACCTTATCTACTTGCCAAAAATTGGATATTCTTTTTATTCAAAAAGATTTTGTAAATCCCTTAAGATTTTTGATAACCGTTTTTAGGGTAAGGAATAAGATACTCCATAGAAAAATCTTTCTTGCAAATCTTTGAAGAAGCTGCTCAAAATCCTAAAGATAAAATTCGTGCAAAGCAGTTTTTCGCAGCTTATTCGGGAAACACCCTGATCGCCCTGTTCCCAGGGTTGTTCTGAAGGGTGATCCGAAATATTTTCCGAAAAGCAAAACCGTTTCCAGTGAGTGGTAAATTAAAACTTTCTAATTGGCATATTAACAAGAGTCTAAAAATATAAAACCAAATCAGATCAAGACATCTTGTTGTAACCACTAGTCATCTTGTAGAACGACTTTGCTGCAAACACTTCACAGAACCTGTTTGTCACAGCTGCACTTATATCTTATGTTTCGAACACTTCACAGGATATGCTTCAAAATACCTTACAGAGGCTGTTCCTCATGGTTGTTCTTACATTGCTGACTTGAGTACCTATTCTTGATAAACCATTAGTCAAGCAGTTTTAATATATTGAAGAACAGCAGTAAGACCCTGTTGGTAAAGCCTGTTTGGAACAACAACAACAACTACAACACTTGGATTTGTTATCATCAAAACCTTATACATTCTAACAATCATTAACGACAACTTTTGTTCCTCGTTATGGATTGAATAATGGTCAACGACGAAATTTTTTATTGCTAAAAATCGCGATCACCTGACAACGACCAATTATTTTTCTTGTTAGTAATTATGTGCAGCTAATGTCAATTGTATAATCAATATAATAGTACAATGGATTAAATAACTCAAGGGAATACTATGGATTAAATAACTCAAGGGAATACTAGTTATACTGAATTTGCATATATATATATATATATATATATATATATATATATATATATATATATATATATATATATATATATATATATATATTTATATATATGCATATCAATTGAATTGAAAATCATTAGTTTGCAAATATACGTTACAAAGCAATTTAATACCAAAAAAGTCCTAACTCTAAAAAATAACTCTCTAAACTAGAAGTTAAAGTTGTTCTTAAATTTGATGTTCAGATAAATAAACTATTGGCTGTAAACACAGGAGAAAACGAAATGATCTCGCATCTTCAAAGAAAACCGTAGAAAAGCGCCATAACTTGGAATAAGAATCTAGCATTTTCAAGTACCTACAAAGTAGGAAAAAGTATTAAAGATGTATTCATAGAGAGAGACTACAAAAAATATATACACAAAAGACATGCACTCATAAACCATACGAATCTCATACTTTTGGTTCCAGACATTAACATTTCCTTGACATAAATCCCACTTTCTCTAAATGCATGATGCCAACACCACCACCACCATTCATAAGACATAATCTGCAGTAAATGAAATAGTCAAATTATGGCTATAGAAAGAAGACTGACTGCATAACCAAATACAGTGAAGCAGTTCACTACTATTAATCTACTCCCTGCCTAAGCCTCCCACTTATACCATTCCGTCAAACACAAAAGCTTTGTTGATTACAGACCAAACTATCCCATTGCAGAGTTCTATGGCAATATTACTAAATAGAGGCATATCTATGATGCTACGCTGTAGATGTAATACATAGGCGCGCGCGAGAGAGACATAGAGAGAAAGAGAGAGAGAGAGAAAGAGTTAATCCACTACTATTAATCCACTCCCTGCCTCAGCCTCCCACTTATGCCAGAGTAATTGTGGGTCAAATGTACACAAAACGATATTAGAAATCGTGACAAGCATTCACAGGCCATATAGGCAAAACATATTGTGATAGTAATTCAACATTCAAAGTTGGCAATTGCCATTTTGAATTCCTAGGAGAAAGACTAAATAACAAGACACAGCTATATGAAATAAGTCACCAACACTCCATGCACAATAAAAACTAAGAAATAACTAAAATACAATAACATGGCAATAACATAGGCCTCAGAAATAGTAGCAAACAGATAAACATGGCAATAAAATTGGCTGAAGCCTAGAGCAAGATACTATCAGCATTTAATGTTATGCAGGTCTTCTTATTTTCTGGATTTTGATCATCTTGTAAATTACGCCCCCTTCCTTCTGGACCTCAGCCCTAACATTACAAGCCCAGCAAGCAACAGAAGCAATGCAATCACTTATCTGAACTTATTTGTAAAAAATAAGCCAAAGACAATAAGACCTTACTCTGAAAGCCAGATGCCCCAGAGTCAAGCCCAGCTGTAGCTCCCATCACTAGGGAGTAAAGCTTGCCACTAGCTCATCAATTAGAACCAATCCACACTTACTTAACTACCTGCTCGTGTTGCTTTCTCATATCTTGTCTGAATCAAACCAAAACTGATCCATAGGCAGCCAAAACCTAGTATCAGCTAAATAAAAATTTTCCACACACAACTCCTTCACTATTATGAAGTAAGAATTACTACTTATTGAGATATATTAGCAAATCAGGAGCATCACCAAAATCCAACTAAGACGCTTGCATCAAATATGCTTACAAACAGCAAATTCCAGCAAAACGCATATTAAAACCAGACCTTTAGAGCACTACAGATCATTTCAGGCTCAATCGACTACAACCACCACAAATTCAACCATAAACACCAAGAAAACCTAAAAGTCAATTAGCTAGAGAACCCTAATTTGACAAAAGCAAGTTGAGGAAATCGGACTCTTGATTACTCTACCTTAAACTTGCGAGAATTTTTGGCCCTGATTTCGAGCTTCCACCCAGGAGGACGACGGTCGTCCTGCTTCTTCGACACCATTGGAAGATCGTCTCTCCTCTCTCTCTCTCTTTGTGTGTCTAATTTCACTAGCCTCTCTCTCTTTGTGTCTATATGAGTGTGTATGCGTGAAGTGAGAGAAAATGGGGGGTTTGGTTTGGGTTAACTCGGATTACAATGGAAAGATGGATTCGACCGGATTTAGTTTGCCCATAGTGTATACATCGGATAAGGCCCAAAAAAGGGAAAAAAATTAGGGATAAAGTCATTTCACCATAACACAACAGAACCTCACACCGTCCAAATATCTCCCAACGTTTAACCCAAACCAATTTTCGAAGAACAATATAAAAATTAAAATTAAGTTCGAACCTCGAGTTTCATGTCCATCGCATGCAGTAGGTGGTGGACGAGTGTTAAATTGTTGGAAAACAAGATCGTTGATCTTCATCATTTCAGTTGCAACCGACTCCATGCGATTTTGAAGTTTTGAATTTTTCGCTTCAACTGCAGCCGAATGATCAGTAAGAACTTCATTCTTTCTTCTTGTAGCATTCAGTTCAACTTTAAGCTCAGCTCTAGTAGAGTACGATCCCCTTACATCTTTTAGCTTTACTCGTCCCCCAAGGCCAAGTGCTTAACTTTGGGATTTTGACTTGAAAACCTTTTCAACAACCTGCCAATTGGAACAAAGTTATGCATAATCAATTAAGCAGAGATGACTTATTTATCATCCAAGTATGCAGCATGATTTTTTTTTTTTTTTAAAAAATGAGTAAGCTGTAATTACTCCTCCAAACTAGAAAGTGCATAGCAAAGGACTTATATGTGTCTAATCATGCTTCCTTTAAGTAGCACCCATGTAACTTGACCAAGAACTCACAATGCAGCAAGATCTCTTAGAAAATGCACATCTAAAATAGAGACGTTCATGATATTCATTCTCAACAACACATAAACACAATCTTTCAATTTGGCGCATCTTCTCAAGCGCCACACTTTCTTAAAGGATGAGCTAAAAAAGAGATGCTGATGATATTCGTTCTCAAAGCTGTACAACACACAAACATAATCCAGTAATATAATAAATCTTTTAGAAACAACCTAATCTCTCTCAGAGAAACCACAACCAAAAATACAAAAGCTCATAAGAACACCCACCTCCATTTGTGAAAGTGAAGGATCTTTTTCCATAACATCTCGAATTTCATCCTAAAAAAAAAAGAACATTAACAATTTGTACTTTCCAAAGAAAGTTGCGGAGCTTCAATTAACTATGCGTACATATTTTTTAGCTATCTCTGGAGTTGCAAACTCAGGACCCTTTTTGTGAGTTACACGAAACATTTGTAGAAAAGATGGCTCATTTCCAGTCTTTCACCCTTTCCCAATACCAAATTGACAGTCAAATATAACAATCACATGCATGAAATTGCCCAAAAAAAAAACTTAAGTTTCATAAATACATTACCAGCTCCCAAGCAACTTGCTGATAGGGCTTACTTCCTGTTCTATGGAGTCTATCTTTCTTATAGTATGATCTATTTGCAGAGTTCCGAGCACTTGCTTTCGAAATTTTAGAAATGACAACAAAGTAAGATGAAATTTGTTTGTAATAAAAATGATTATTAGTTATAAAATGAGAAAGTAATACGCAATGAAAAAGAAACCATGTTACTATGAAACCTTGTGGGGATCCTTTGAATAGATCTCTTTCACAAGCCACTCCCACTAATACTTATCGAGTCCACTAGGCACGTGATCTAAAGCTTGTCGTAAGCTCCTTCAAGGCTTTGTGATATTATACCTCTTTAAGTCAGCCCTCTAATTAGTCCACAAGGCATGCATGTGTTCCAAAACGTGTTCACGGTACACTTCCATATCATCATTGGAGAAAACAATCTACAATAAAATAAAATAAAAATAGCAGTAGCATTAACATCAGCATCAATCATCATTGACATATATGCATTTAGATATGTGTGACTTTTTAAAGAATCACGCATACCGTTTCCTTCATGTTCACACAGTAAGATATGTTGGAAGAAAATCCATCGGGCACTTTTAACTCTTTCAAGACTTTGCAAAACATACGCTTTTCAGGAAGAGATAAACCGTATGAAGCAGGAGGCATCTTGAACTTGTCACTATCTTTCAACAAGTGCAAATCAAATCTTAAACCCCTTGTCTCTAAATCAAGACGCGTCTTGATAGTATCCTTGGTTTTTCCCTTGATGTTCATGATTGTTCCAAGGATATTATCACATATATTCTTCTCAATATGCATCACATCTAGATTGTGGTGTAATAAAAGGTCCTTCCAATATGAAAGGTGAAAGAATATACTTTTCTTATTCCAATTATTCCCCTCTTCTCATAAGATATTTTGGTCGTCATATGTGGAGCCTTAGTTAATACAAGGTTCTCAAGGTCTTTCAATTGATGAAGAATTTCATCGATCGAACAAGGATTTGGAGGTACACCGCGTTCAATGGTTCCATCAAATAGATCTTTCTGTTTTCGAAATTTATAGTTCATAGGTAAATAACATCGATGGCCCACATAGCATTGCTTACTACCATAAGACAACTTCATTGAGTGAGTCTCCTTCATGCAAACGGGGCATGCTAACTTCCCCTTAATACTCCATCCAGATAACATGCCACATGTAGGAAAATCATTAATTGTCCACAATAAACTTACATGGAGTTGAAAATGAGAGCTAGAAGACGCATTTTAGGTTTCAACACCCATTTCCCATAACTCCTTTAACTCCTCAATTAAGGGTTGCAAATATATATCAATTGCATCACCAGGACTATCAGGACCGGGAATGAGCATTGAAAGAATCATATTAGATTGTCTCATGCACAACTCAGGAGGTAAGTTATATGGAATCAAAATAACAAGCCAAATGCTATATAAAGTTTTAGAATTTACGAAAGGTTGGAAACCATCACTAGCAAGGCCAAGTCTAACATTATGAGGGTCATAAGCAAATCCTTTATGCACCTCATCAAATGATTTCCGTGTAAGGGAATCAGTCGGATGCCTCATTATTCCATCTTTCTTTCTTTTATCATGATGCCATCTCATCAAGGAAGCTGTCTTGGAGGACATATATAACCTTTGTAACCTTGGCTTTAATGAAAAGTAATGCAAAGTCTATTGCGGCATTCTTTTACCATTTGAACTATATTTGTTCTCACCATTACGCTTGTCAATCTTCCATCTAGATGCACCACATACCTTACATGCATCTAATTTCTCATCCTCCTTCCAATATAACATGCAATCATTCACACATGAATCAATTTTCTCATAAGAAAGTCGAAGATCTTTGATCATCTTTTTTACGTCATAATAGGAATCTGGCATGTTCAATCCATTTGGCAATAACTCTTCTTTTATGAATTTCAACAGCACGGTAAATGACTCATTACTCCATCGTCCTAGAGTTTTAATGTGAAGGAGTTTTACTAAAGTAGACATTTTTGAAGACTTACAGCCATGATAAACAGGATCTTATGAATCCTTCAGTAACCTAAAAAACCTCTTAGCCTTATTATTTGGCTCCTCCTCTTCTTTGTAATGATCGAAGGATCTTATATCATTAAAATCATGATACAAATCATTTAAAATACCCTGCATTTCATCTATATCGTCATCATCATCGTCATCATCATCATTCATCTCATCACTAGGCTCACTGAATGTCTCCCCATGATGATACCAAAATGTATACCTTTTGACCATTCCATAAGCTAAGAGATGGCCATGAACTAGCTCCCGATTCCCAAACTCTATGTTAACACATTTCGTGCATGGACACCGAATGGACTCTGTCCCTAATTTAGTAAATGCATAGTCCAAGAAAGTTTCCACTCCCTTTTCATAGTCTTCACTAAGGTGGTCTTCGAGGTTTATCCAATCCTTGTTAGATGCCATTACCTTGAAATAATAGTTGGCTTTACAAAAAAAAAAGGACCTAGTATTTGGAAAGAAGGAGGAAAATGCATGTTAACCTAACTCAATTCTCATATCCATATAAAAAGTAATGCAATTTCATGGACACTACTCATTTTTAGGTGTCATTTCTAAAACATATAAGCGATTTTCTTATCTTGGTAATCCTTTTACACAGCACTAGTTGCAAGCATTAGATTCTTTCACTTTCTAGGTATTTAGTTTGATTAGGAATGAGATTCTCAAACTTTCTTGTGATTCCCAAGACAAAAATAAAGTAAATATTTTCCTGTTATAATTTGGATAATCAAAGGGAAATATAATCAAAGTCTAAAACCACAAGACGCCAAGATCATTCATAGCATTTCATAACAATTGGTCAATGTAAATAATATGTAATAGCAAATGTAATAGATACATATAATCCAAAAAAATGTTAAGTAATACCTTCTACAACATACTTTCCCCAGATTTTAGAATTGATGTTATAATCTAAAATGTCAAATAATATGTAATAGCAAACACATAGATAACAGTTTTGGAGGCATGCTGCTTATATGCTGAACATATTTTCCCAGATTTCAGAATTGATGTTACAAAATCATTTCACCCATTGAGACAACAATATAGCAAATGCAATTGGTGTAAATTTTTGCCCAATCTGCAACAGTATAACCAAACCTTGAGATTTCACCAAAATGATTACGTTAACATCAAAGAAAGAGAACGTTCCAATAACAAGAATGATATTTGTGGGTTATTAAATTTGATACTGAAGTCAGAAAAACCAGAAGTCAAATGAGTAAGCTCAGCTGTGAACTTGCGCTGTCACTGAACATTGAAGCTCAGAAGCCACTAGCAACTATGGATGTATACACTCGCATAGACTTCATTACTTAACAAAGCAATCCAATTATATACCTTGTTCAATGATGGTTAGTAATGATATGGTTTAGTTATAAAAATTTATTCCTGTGTTATATAGATGATAGATTCAAGTGCATTCTGTCAGCGTCATGAAAGAGTCAGTGGCGTATCCATTTGAAATTGTTAATTCTGCTCTTACTTGTTTCCTTGGCATAATAAATGACCTTGGTGTCTACTTTTAGTGTATGGTTTGTGATATTTTGCTTTGAGTCTTATTTGCATTTGAAACTGAGTGGTCTAGAATGTTGTTTTGCTTCAGAATGTCTTTGCTTTCACATTACTAAACCTGATAGGAGTGTTTCCAACGCCACTTTCATCTCTTGCTACTTAGTGGGACACTATCATATACATGAGCTGAAAGCCTGAAACCTGAATTGCATAGACCCTCCCTCACACACACATCAAAAAGGCAGCGTTGGTGGCAATCGTTTTCTCACCCCCCTTCCTCGCTATTTCCATTTTCCCCCTTTCTTCACCATTCAGCTAACAAGAATTAAGTTCCCAGATACGGAGAATACAGAAATAGAATCAAGGTTCTTGATTTCGACCAATTCACACCACGAGAACAGGAGAGGGACACAGCAGATACAGAGATTACAGGCAAAGAGATTGAACAACGTACCTGGTGCTGCGAAATTCAACCAATTTCTGACCAAACGCGTTCGACAGTGGGCACGTTGGTGAATTTATTATCAATTTTCGACAAAAACCTAAGAAATTCGATTACCAATGGCATTGGGAGAAACAGAAGACCCCTCCATAAATTCCAACAAGAATTGCAAATTATGGGCAAGAAGAAGACATGGAGAACTCACCTGAAGCAATGGAGGAGAAATCGAAGGATAGCAATTGGAACTGGGATTGTCTCGGTAGCTAGGGTTTCCGACCTTCGGTGGTGAAGTGAACGAGATGCTTGAGGATGGTTGTGCCGTTCTGCGCTGATAAGGGCAACCGGGCAGGGCTTTTTCGAAGCTGGAAGTTTGATTCTTATTTTGGCGTTTAACAATATTTTGGTTTGATGGTAATAAGTCTACATTTATCGTCTAGTATTTTAATATTAATTTTTCAATTCTTATTTTGGTTTTCCCTCCTAAATTTATGTACATTCCCTCCCTCCAATTGACAATAACGACGAACATTATGAAATAATAACGACCAACTTTTTTGTTCGTTGTCTAATGATAGTTTTTTTGATGAAATTAAACAACAAAAAAACACTTTTTTCATTATTGATAGCATTTAACGACAAATTTTATGATTGGTTGTTAAAAAGTGGTCGTTAAAAATGCAGTTTCTAGTAGTGTTAAGGCGTATAATTCGTTCTGAAAGTACTTAAAACATCTAAACTGGTGAGAAAGACTTGGCAAGAAACATTCTTTCATTGAATATGCACATTGAAAAGCTTGAATGTACGATGCGTTACCAAGATGTAACTATACTTCATTTGAAATTTCATTTAAACTATATTCAGAATACATTCATAAAATATATGCAGGTTATGTACATTTGAAAGCTTTCTTCTTTTCTTAAAAACGCTTTACTTGGCCTCTCGAGGCTCGTATTCCTTTAAAAGAACTTCTTTTCTTTTCTGAACTGCTTAGAATGGCAAAAAACCAAATCTCCTTTTTATCAGGAACTTACTTATCATATAAACACATCTTATTGTGTTGGCTAGGGGAGGTCAACACCGCCCTTAAGTGAGATTGTCGCTCTTAATCTACGTTATCCCCGAGGTATATGTACTTAACTTTTGGCCAAAACGCGTCTTAGCAAAGCAACTCTAACCTCGATACTGTCCTCCATGGGGCAACAGCTCACACCAGGATAATCATATCCTGAGTTCAGTACCCCTCAAGATTTTCTTACGCGTCACATATTATAACTTATCTGGGGAACAGCTCACACTAAGATAATTCATATCTTAAGTCCAAATCCCAGAAACAGCTCACACTAAGATAATTCATATCTTGAGTCCAATTCCTAACATTTCTTTAGGGGGAAATAGCTCACGCCATCTTTGTGTCCAGTTTCCAGGAACAGCTCACACCAAGATAATTCATATCTTGAGTCCAGTTCCTAACCCTGGCCAATTGCCTAGCACTTTTAGTCTTTAAAATCGTATTTCATTTCTCTTCTTCCGTTGCTTGCTTTGCTGAAATCTTACTTTTAAACAAAACGACCATAACCTTTTGAAAATGTTTATAACTCATTTGTTTTTGGCTTAGAAACTTCTTGTAAATGGAATAGGTTTGCTAGCACATAAATCAAGTTCATAAATAACTTAAAAGCTTCTTATAGATGTAATAAGTTTATTAACATGTAAATCGACTGCCTTTTAAACTTAAAAGCTTCTTAAAAACATGATAAGCTTGTAGATATGTAATCCGACTTCGCTTTAAACTTAAAAGCTTCTTATAAATGTAATAAGCTTGATCAATACGTAAAATGACTTTATTTTTAACTTAAAAGTTTCTTATAAATGTAGTACATTTACTAATTCGTAAAACGACTTTACTTTTAACCTGAAAGTTTCTTATAAATGTAATATGTTTACTAACTCGTAAAACGACTTTGCTTTTAACTTAAAAGTTTCTTACAAGCGTAATACGTTTACTAACTCGTAAAACGACTTTGTTTTCGACTTAAAAGCTTCGTATAAACGTATTAAGTTTACTAAATCATAAAACAACTTCGTTTTCAACTTAAAAGTTTCGTATAAATGTAATAAGGTTGCTAAATCCTAAAACGACTTCGTTTCTAACTTGAAAGCTTCGCATAATAATAAGGTTGCTAAATCCTAAAACAACTTCGTTTTTAACTTAGAAGCTTCGTATAAATGTAATAAGGTTGCTAAATCGTAAAACCACTTCATTTTCAACTTAAAAGCTTCGTATAAACGTAATAAGATTGCTAAATCGTAAAACGACTTCATTTTCAATATAAAAGCTTCGTATAAACATATTAAGTTTGCTAAATTGTAAAACAATCTTGTTTTTAACTTAGCAGTTTCTTAATAACATAATATGGTTGTTAATTCGTAAAATGAAACCCATTTAGAACTTAAAGTACTTAGCTAGCATTTGACTCAGACTAGGTGCGTAATAAAACCCTCAGTTGTCATTTCATAGCTCATTTCAACCCCTTTTAAAACTCACAGGAGGGCATAAAAATAATCTGAATACTTAAAGCGTCCCAAACTTATTATTATTTGAAAACTTAAGGTACTTGGCTTGTTTATAAGATAAACAAGTTTTCTTCGTAAACTTTCAACATAAACGCTTCTTCAAATATAATGGTTTTACATGCTCGTAACTTAAAACTCAATGGAGACTTAAGCAAGCAACTAGTATATAAATTAGCCAAACTTCATAATTAGCACCTTAAGGTGCTCTTTTCTAGGTCATTTAAATTCTTCTAAACACAAGGAGAATTTATTAACAAACCAATACTGTAAACATTTTCAAATTCACTTTTAGTTCACTTTTAAACTTCCTAAACCTATCGACTATTCAGTCAAGATACCAACAGAATAGTTCGACGATTTAGGATCTTTTCACACCTTAGACGTCCTAACAGGCTAATAGATGACTGACAAACTTAAAAAGCATTTTCAAACGTGTAAAACAAACTTTCTAAATGACCTTTTCTT
>JAKOGI010001106.1:267500-310854 GCA_029747015.1 Carnegiea gigantea
TGGTCTTATTCCCCCTTTTGGCATCATTAAAATGCAAGAAAAGAAATATAGAGCATAAGGTGCAAGAAGCATCATGAAAGAGATATTGCATTAAAAACAGTACAATGCCAAAAACGAAGAGGGGAGGAGGAAACAAGAGAACAGCCTAGAGAATCAGGGTGCAGGGGGTGGTTTCGTTTCAAGAGGAGGAATGCTGGGGGCAAGAGTGGAGAGAAGGACAAGTAATTCCTTATGGCGTTTGGCGGAGAGGGCTTGCTCCTCAGCCAGAGCATCCTTGACAGCTGAGAGCTCATCCTTGAGGCGAGCATTGTCCTCAAGAACAGCCTCAAGTTTGAAGGAAGGTTGCCCAGAAACAGGTGGTCGAGGTGGTCTAATGTAATCTCTTAAGTCTTGTCTATCAGAATATGCCAAGTAAAATTCTAATTCAAATGGTTTAGATTTAACAACTTCTAACTCGCTAATTTTGAATCAATTAAGGTAAAATATGTCTAGGAATTCATGTAATTATGAAAAGTGATTGGATCAAAATGACAAACATGTGCTTTTTCTCTAATCGGTTAATCTCGCAGAACTGCAATCTATCTAAAAATTTGGTCTATTCTTTCGAAATCAACCAAATTTGCCTGAACTTAACAAAAGTTGTTCTTTCGAACTAATTTGTCTTAATCCAAGTTAATTATCTTCGATTACTCTCTAGTCCTCCTAACATGAAAATCTCTTTCGAGAAGAAGTTATGTTAGGTTTTATCAAGCAGTCCAACAATCAAATGCCACCTTTTTTCAAGCGTGCAAGCAAACTTTGGCCAAAAATCTACTCACAACATGAAATCATTCGATAGAACGAAATTAAATCAATTATGAAAATAAGCACAATTCTTTAGATTAAAACATGATCCAACAACACTTTCATAAACTACTAAATCACCAAACAAATAATTAAACTACTCACGCATGATTAAGGATTAAATAACTAACCAACGTTTTGCGAAATCTGAACAGAAGGGCTTGACTGAGAATAGCCTTAAATCAAGGGTTTGAAAACCGCCTCCAGATTAAACACTCACACTCAAGATTTCTCACTAATACAATAATCAAACTAAGAATTTAACTAAAAGGAACAAAAATTTGAGAAAGATAAACTATGCTATTCTTGCATGCTATGCATATGCTTTCTCTGTTGCTGCCTGAACGAAGCCTTTTTATAGGAAAACCGAGATGTTTTCAGCCACACAACCGAAGGAAAATGAAGAGCCAACAGTTTCACTATTCACCATGGTCCGTGGCAGACAATAAGGTCCGGTTGTGGTCTGTGCTGGAACTGGTTTTCTACTCTTTTGTTGCTCTACGGGCATAGCAGCACATAGGTGTCCATAAGGGAGGTCAAAATACATCTATTAAGGGTTAAATATTGGGTAAAAAGCCCTAAATTCCTACAGATCACATCAAACAACTATATCCAAGCATAAATCGAGAATATAAGTACAAATAATGACATTGAGCACATAACTCTCCTAGAAATGAAGCAAAATAGCCCTTAAATGATGTATACATTAAGCACTTATCATTTAGCGAAAGAAGCAGCATTGCTTAAGCTACATTCAGTAGATAAATGTTGTTGATGTGAGTTAAAGTAAATGAATTGCGATCAGTTATTTGATCTTTGCTAGGTTTAAGTCATTTTTTGCCTGGATATGCCCTAAATTGCACAAAATGGATAATTTTTGCTTGGTTTGAGTAGATTGGTTCTTTTTAGTTTGATTTGGGAAAGTTCTCTAAATTTTGAGTTGTAAGAGGTCTTGATACTTTGATAATGTTTGGTGTTGAGTTTGAATCTAGCTTAACTCATAGATATAGGTGGTTCCAAATTTGATCACTAATGAGATATGCATTGCTCACCATGCTTATGGCATCTGATCACTATTCAGTTGCCTATTGATCACCATTTTGGAAGGAACTCATTTCTACGAAGTTGTAGAAATATTTAATGACTGGCTCACTTGATCACTGATCTTATTCTATTTGATCACCAAACACATATCTAATAATCACCGAGTAGACAATGTGGGACTTCAGGAGAATGATAAGTGAGTAATAGGTGTGTTCACTAATATTGTGCCTACTAATCACTAATCTTATACCTGTTGGTCACTAGAAGTGTGTTTCCTAGTGATCACCATATTGAAGGGATCCCTAAAAACTTTCAAAAAAAAGTGAACACTCAATAACTTGATCACTAATTTGAAATGAACTTATCACAAAACACATGTCTAGTGAATATACAAGGAGATGATTCTATGCTGTGAGGAAGGAGTAACATGTGTGGTCACTAATGTTTTACCGATTCATTACTAATGATATGCCTGTTGATCACCAAAATTACATGTATAGAATTATAAGCATTGAGTGAACCAGTAAACAACATTATAAAGTTGTGTATTTTTATATATATGCAATGACCACTAATTTTATGCCTATGTATCACTAATGACATGTCTGTTGGTCATTAGTTTTAAACTTGTTTAAAGGAGACTCTTTAGTGTTGTGAATGGTGGGATGCTCAACCATCTTTCTCTACATGATATTTTATTCGTGCATATTACTTGTTTGTTACAGCTACTCTAATATGGTGGAAAGCGGTCATCAGATAATTAATGTCGAAGGCATTTGCCAAGTGTAGACATTGCAGAGTGTTCCTTCATCACAAACTAAATCTGCTGCATCACTTGTTCATTTATTATTTTGGTGGCAGTGGATGAGACATTGCATGCTTTCCCTTTTTTAATGTTAACATTTTACTTTCATATATTTATCTAGGACATGGCGAGTAATCGACTCCAGTAGTTACTGATTCGTCGATTGATGTTAGAGGTGAATGGGTACCAAACTATGATGATAGGACTGCTGAGGTTAGGCATGGTATTTGATAGGGTTGAAGACTGCCTTGAATTCTACAATAGATACACTGTTTATATTGGCGTTGGTATTCACAACGGTCCTACTGGGAAGAATAAGTCCGGGAAGTACTGGAAATAGTATGTGTGCTCTAAAGAAGGATTTCATCAACTGTAAAGACGCTGAAAATTGCTACGGTTACTGCTGAAGTCATGCTCCAAGCAAGAGAGGGACTTGAAGGGAGAAAACTAAAGAGAAAGTAGGCTGAGATAAGAGAAGTGTGCCAAGCTCATATTGTTTTGAGATCAACCAATGATGGGAAGTTTGAGATATTCAACTTTCACGAGGGTCATATTCACCCCCTGTGCACATCCAGCAAGAGGCAGTTCCTCAATTCAAACAAAAATGTCAACCGTGCATAAAGACATTTCCTGCAAGTACGCTTGAGCTAATATGGGACCATCAAAAGTTTATCACCTACCGAAAGAGTAGGTTCGTTGGTAAGGAAACATCGAATGCACGCCGAAGGACTTGCAAAATTACCACAGAGACCTGAAAGCTCTCATCATAACATAGATGCACATATGTTTATAGACGTGCTGAAGAATAGAAAGGAAGTCGACAATGGCTTCTTCTTTAACTATCAGGTTGATGAAGAGAACGGTTGAAGAATGTGTTTTGGTTAGATTCTCTAAGCAAAAGAAGCTACACCCTATTCGATAACATCCTATCATTCAATATGACCCCCAAGACCAACAAGTACTCAATGGTGTCTATGCCCTTCACCAGTTTAAATCACCATACCCAGCTCATTTCTTTTGGGGGCTGCTTTGTTGAGGGATGAGAAGGTGGAGTCATTTTTGTGGCTATTCAACAACTTCCTGATTGCTATTGGAAGCCACAAGTCGAAAACCATAATCACGAACTAAGATCCAATGATTAGACATGCAATAGCAGCTGCTTTTGATACATGGATCCATCAATTCTACATATGACACATCATGAGAAAGCTCCCTGAGAAAATAGGGCCCATGCTAAACAACTATAAGGATTTCATTGAGTGCATCAAAGGATATATTTTGGCATCGGACCCTCCTGAGGAGTTCGAGGAGTCTTAGGGGGAGATGCTAGAGGAATTTTATCTAACCGACAACGAGTGGTAGTGTCAAATATATGAGATTCAGGACTTTGGGGTGTATGCTTACTTTAAAGAGGACCTCTTGGGGCATCTTGAGGACACCATCGAGTCTTGAGAGTCAAAATTCTATGGTCGGTTCCCTAACGAGTCCCAATCTCAGTTTAGTGAAATTCTGGGTTAGGTTTGTCCACATCATGGACTCAAAATGACATTGTGAGCGAAAAGCTAAAAATGCTTCTTTGACGTCCTTTTCGGAACTAAAGACGTCCTATGAGATCGACGAGCATGCTAGGAACATCTGCACTCACACGAACTTTTATGTCTTCTAGAGACAGTTACACATTGGTAGGATGTACTGCCATCTACAAGGTATCACCAATGTAGAGGGCGATCGTACCGACGAGATCAAGCATACTTATGAAAAAAAACGAGGATCTGCTATGTGGTGCATAATGAGGAATCTTCTGAATGCCAGTGCTCATGCCATTTCTTCGACTTAAACGGGATTCTATATGCTCACATGCTGCTCATTTTCACATTTAATTTGCTAAGAGAAATTCTACCAATATATATCGTTAATAGGTGGACAAAGACGACATCAAAAGCACCACTATACGAGTTTGGTAGTGTTTTGGCATATGCTTATGGAGAAATAGTAATGCAAAATAAGCTTATTAGTGATGCATGGTCTCAGTTTTACAATTGTATGAATATGGCTGGGCGTACCCCTACAAAGTTGCCGGTGTTGTTGATTCTATGATTTCACGCATGAACTTCATAACATTAGTGAGTCAGCAAGTAACGTAGCAACGGATCTGTAGACCTACTTTAGATGTGTGGTGCCAGAGCACATTGAGATACATCCACCCCCAACGTCTATAACTAAAGGAAGAAGAAAGAGGATGAGGACTGGGGTTGAAAGGGCTATTAAGCATCCATCATACATGTGGATGTGTCATTGTTGCAATTAGGTTACTTCCCATGACATAGGAACTAGCCAGAGAGGAGACGCTAGTGCATTATCTTTAAGGTATGTATGTCTTCTATGTTTCTTCTATAGAAACAAATAAAAATAAATTCAATTTTTTGATTTATGCATTGGATGATTTTTTTTTTTTAACATTTTATATGTTTTGTCCATTGTTTATAGATTATCATCCTCTCTCAGAAGTGGTAATTGATCTTGTACAAGCCCCCCAAATGTCTTCAAATTGTCAGAATCAGGGTATTAGTTAGTGATCGATAGGATTGGCTTTTTGCTTTTGTTATCAATTGATGGAATTGTGGGACTGTGTTTGCAAAGTCCTAATATATGTCCTCACTTATAAACTAAGTTTTGATCAATTGTATACATTTTGGTGATCATTAGAACTGTGTTTGGTGATCTCAAGATTATTTTTTTGGGTGGTGATCACCATAAATATGTTGGTTTTCCATGAAAAATATTCTCAGGGGTAGTTGGACAAGCTTTATTTTGTTGTATTTTTTGTTTATTCTTATCAAGAATCATAGTATATGTTTCTATGAATGATATCAAGTGCTGAGTGCTGACTAATAGTTCCCGTTTTAGTTATCATTTCAGCTATGTTTAGTGATCACTATATCTGTTTATGGTGGTCAACAAAAAATGTGTTGGTTTTTCCCCAATCATATTGAGTGATAATTAGAAGAGCTTTATTATATTCTATTTGTTTTTTATTCTTATCAACGAACCTAGTATATGTTTTTATAAAAGATGTTGTTTGGTGATCAATAGTTAAAGTCTTGCTGATCATTAGAACTGCCTTTGGTGATCATAAGATGTTTCTATGGTGACACCATAAATATGTTGATTTTTGATGAAACATACCCCTCAATATAGTTGTATGATCTTTTTATTTTATTGTATTTAGGGTTAACTCTCATCAAAATAACAACATATGTTTTTATAAAAAATGATACCCAATGGTGATCCGCAGTTCTAGTTGTGATGATCATTAGAGCTATGTCTGGTGATTACTAAAACTATCTTTGGTAATCACTAAATCTTTTTACAGTTATCAATATGTTCTTACTTATAGATGGTTACTTATTAACAGGTCATGTTTTGTTAATTATTAGTATTGCTTTTGGTGTTAATGAGAACTATGCTTAGTGATCAGTAGACGTGTTTATAGTAATCAACATATAAATATGTTTGTAGGTGATAATATACTTCTTCACTTAATAAACTTAATAAGTGATCAATATATACAGTCTTGGTGATCCTTACAACTATCACTTCAGTTGATAGCTTAGTTACTTAGGCTTTATTTTTCTTGGGCTTCAGCTTTATAAATGATTCAGTGATCAGTAGTTACAGTGTCACTAATCACAAGAGGTATGTTTGGTGATCATTCTCTATATCTCCCTAAATTGAGTGCAATGATAGATTTGGATAAATCTAGAAAGTAATAAAATGTTATAAAATCGGCAAAAACATAATTGTAAATTACAAATGTTTCAAATAATTCTTGTCTATTGCAAAATGGCAATAAAAGGAATGTGATAGGAAAAAACCTAGCCCTTCTTGGCATCCATGAGATTAGGATGAATTGTCCTAGATTCCTTAAAATCTTTTGCACTTTTAGTTGTTGTGAATCTTGCCTTGTTGTGCTCATAGTTGACTATGTTGTGACAGTATCGCATGCTTATAACATTGAGCTTTGTATGCTAAGGACAAACATAATTCAAGATGAATCAGTAACATGCTCATTTTTTGTGTGCTTTGCAAATAAATGTTACGGCCATATACTAACATCATTTGGATTCAATCCAGACAGCCACTTTCCTCCTTCCCTAAATTATCTCTCTCTGTGTCTCATACACAATATGCCACAATCTATAACATTTATACTTGACCTCCATGACACTGTCAAGGGGACATGCTTTGATTTCTTGACAATGTCATGTTTTGGATGTTCCATGCCCTGCAAGTAATGGCTGAGTACTTTTGCCTGCATAAATTTTCCAAAATTGCGCTATTAGAATTAGAATGTAATTATGTCAGCACAGTGATAAATTTAGTTTTAAAAGTCACCAAATTTCTCAAAAATTCTCCATATGTAATCTTGAACGTTATCCTTGTGATCATGTTATCAATTACCTCAAGCTCGTCATCTCTCATGTTGAAGCAGAGTAAGAAAAAGTTGCCTTTTGTGACATACAGAAAAGAAAACCTATGATTTTTTAAAGGAAAAAGAAAAAAAAAACTCATGTACACATTAGCAAATATGAACACTAATAATGAGCACTTTTTTAAGAAGCCAAGTGTATTAAGAGCATTTACTTAAAGACAGGGCCTACCAAGTCAACTTATTTGATCGTGATCCAGGGACATCTCTCTAACTCTCTTTCCATTACTTCCTTGAAATCCATGTATCTGTTGTCGAATGTTTCTAATTTCAATATTTCTTTAGTAAAGATGTAACACTCCTACCGCTAGGGCTAGAAGTGTTAGTGATTTCGTAGAATTCTGGAGTGATTTCGTAGAATTCAATGTTTCTCTACTAAAGATGTAAAAACCCTACCGCTAGGGCTAGAAGTATTAGTGATTTCTTAGAGTTCTGCCTAAAAATTGACCATATCCTAGGTTTAAAGCCTTACATTAGGTCCCTGCAATGAATAAGAGCATGAAGACATATCCAAAAGCTCAATAGCTAAATGCCGAAGATCACAACTCTACGAGCCACAAGCCCAGAGCACATCGAGTATAAATTTCAATAATAAAGAAGGAAATCAGAGATACAGCTAAACGGATAACATGTCCAGAGCATTCGGGTTTACATCCTAAAACCAACAAACTTTTACTAAAACGACGACTGACTAATCAGATGGTTGGCTTACATGACCATTTAGAGTGACTGTTATTCAATATGCATTTCATGAAGTTTAGTAAATTAACTTACATATAGTCAAGAACTTAATGATACATCACAATACATTACAAACTTATATACCCGCGTACAAAACATATGATCTTTTTTTCCAAGGCAAGAAGGGAGACTCCGCTTTGGCTTAAGTAAACTGACTTCTATCTATCATCTTAAGAACCTAGAGAAAAGGGGAATAGAGAGGGGATGAGCTACCACACACTCAGTGAATGATTCTCAACCCCAAGAAAACAAAACAATTGCACATAATACATTAGGTAGCATTCACACACAATTTGATATATAATAGCATATAATAATCGTTTAGGATCTCCTATATTCGTTAGTACTTCTATAACCTTCTGGACTCGATGGTATCCCCACCCTCCTTCTATTTCACGCACAAGAGTACTCAACTAGCCTAACTATGTCTCTTGTAGCTGAATAATGACAATCACTTGCTTAACATCACATAGTAGGCATGTCAGACTCAAAAGCAAACTAACCCACGTATAAATTTAGATATGGAGAACAGTAAACCATTCAATTCACACATCGGCATATATCATCCCCGAGTTCAATTAAAATCACAAGTGGGATGCTTTTAGTAAGAAACTGGGATTAACGCATAAAAGACAAGGACCATTACTTAAACCAAAGAAAGGACCATTACTTAAACCAAAGAAAGTCCTTATAAACAGTCACTGCCAAATAATTTGGAATTTAATAAAAGCTCTTTCCAAGAGTATATGCACTTTTCCAAATCTTAGCACTAGCGTAGTCCTTGACTGGGGAGTTTACATGACATAAAAAGTACAAAATCATTTTATGGGGCATCATACTCTCATATTTGTGCTATTTAGAGGAGATCTACACTCGTCCTAGGGGAGATCTACAATCGCCCTTCATATTATCCACGGGCCTCTTATAATAAGTGGACCATTACCCTCATCAGGGTCTTCTAGGTTTCCACTTCTGGGTCTACTCCCTAGGAGTAGTTCCCGTGCACTAGTTCTACTCCCTAAATATTTGTCCAAACATTTGGCACCATTCTCCTAGCCCAAAACATTTCAGATACATCTCATTAAATACATTTGCTGCAAAATCCTTATCGTATCACAAACAATGACATTTTCATTCTCAAGAGACCTAAAAGGCCTTAATGAATTCAAGTCGACTTGTGAAAGAATAAAACCACTCATTTGGTCAAAGTATGTTTGTAAATGACTTAATGACCAAGTAGAATTCAATTTTCAAGGAAAGGAGTCTTAAAACTCTTTTTAGAAGCCCTTATGCACAATTAAATTTGCTTAAAAGCACTCAGCAATTTGGTTCAGTAAACTAGTCACTTACTTCCATTATCAGTTTGTTTCAACTTTGCACGAAATAAAGGGTCTAAAGCAAGTTAGCACTTTTAAGGTAATGCCTTGCCAAGTTCAACTTTTCCAGTTCAATGGTTCAATTCGCTGGACCATTCACCTAAATCATTTAGCGGCCTACATGCTGTCCATATTACAGTTATTTCAACGACTAAGGTAGGGAATGCAATCAACAAGCAAATGGGGATTTATCCACAATACATCCAGATAGCTAGTTATACCATAATCAGTCAGCGTATAGCCCTTTTCGTTTCATTTTTTAAAAAAAACATAGAATACATATGCAACGGTCTTATTCGTAATAGTAAGAATCACGACCAACAACTATTATAAGCTATTATTAGTTCAACAGAACCTCCACAATTTGATACATATGGGCATATTTCACAACCTTATAAATTTTTCGATAACTCGGGCTCCCTGGTCACAGCACCTTCACAAAGATCCTCAAAAATCAACTCATTATTCTAACCCAAATCGTTCTGAATAACCAACAACTCAGCTTCAATTCAATTCATTACAAATGGCCAACCAACTCGATTACCCAAGCAACTCAATTTTAATGTGATTATGGTTTCGGTTCATTCCTAATAGCCAACACTCATTCTACAACCTTTTTGTTTTCCACACATTCAGATTCATCTCTAAATCGAATTAATTAACTAATTAATGAAACAATAATCAGAATACCTCAGTAAAAGATATGTTAAAACTTACAAAATTATTAGTTATTTAGAAAATTGAGAACACCCATCCCAATTCCAAGCTAAAGGACCCGATTAATGGGTTACGTGGTCAATCTCTAGCCCTGGGTTAAGTGCTATACTCCCCCCCTCTTTGCTGCTGGTCATGAAACTCAGCCTAGAAAGCCTTTGCTGTAAGCTGCTGTTGTTGCTTCCTAGTAGTCGTCGGACTTAATCCCTAGCCACCACCATTGATAATAGTGGCGGTGGCATTGGTGTCATGCTGGGGGCGAGTTAGGGTTTCGCCGCTGCCAAGACACTACGCACGCCACCCCCTTCATCTCCTCACTGGTCTCCGCCGTGTCCACCCCACTTCGGCCTCCTTCTTCTCCTCTCTTCCTCTCTCCCTCTCTCTCTCTCTCTCTCTCTCTCTCTCTCTCTCCAGTGTTGCGGGGCAGGATGAGAAGCAGAGTAAGGGCTCTACCCTACTCTTTTGTTTGAAGCCCTGAGCTTTTAGCCCCCCTTCTGCCTGCTTTTACAAATTGCAGGGGCTCTAGCTCCCTTTTTCTTTTTCTTTTTTTTGACTTGGTAGACAATAAAATGTTTGGGCCTAAATAACCCCAAGTCTAATTGGTTTTGATGTTGCCTAATCTAACTCCGCTCATCTTGCTCAGTTTAATAGCCAAGTATTTACTGAATTTTTGTCTTCACATAATAAGTCACAATATTTCAAAACCAGATTTAATAAAATTACTCACTTTAATAAACACTCAAATATAGACATAATGTAGCTAATAAAAATAGCTAATAAAATTATTAATCTAGACAGTGAGCCTGACATTAAAATTCTTAGCTATTATAAAAAAAAAAATCCCATATCGAAGAAAAATAACGAATACTTATGCGATGAAATTTACTACTGAAGACAGACCATTCTTGGTGAGAAATTTATTAATGTACATATTTCGGTAACTTAGTTTTTTATTTATGATCACTAACGCAATCATTATTCAACAATAAATTGATCATGGTGGACTAACACTTATCACATGGCATGAACAATTTGCTTGGATAAGCAAGATCCCTTTTTCTTTCCAAATCATTAAGTATGGAAGCCCATATGTTGACTACATTCATCTTGTCCTCTTTTCCTTGCTTTAGAGTGACCATGACAAATTTGATTGCCTCCTTACCACAACCATCAAACAAAGGTTATAACTTATGATCGCCAACCACATATTGATCATCAATCACATGACTTATGATCACCAACCACATAACCATTGATAACCAATCATAAAACCATTGATCACTAACCAGACAATATACTAACTTGCCAACGCATAACTTATCATCTAAGCACTAAATTACAATCCATGAGGGAAGAAGTAAAAATTTACCTAAGTGATCACAAATTGATCACTAATCACAAAACTATTGATCACTAAACACATAATCACTGATCACCAATAAGAAAACTATTGATCACCAACCACATAACTATTGATAACCATTCATAAACTTATTGACTAGCAACCACATAACCATTGATCACCAATCACATACCTATTGACCACTAACCAGACAATACACTAACTTGGTAATGGATCACTGATAATCTAAGCACTAAATTAAAATCCAAAAGAGACGAATTAAACATTTACAAAAAGTAATCACATGTTGATCACACATAACATAACAATTGATCACCAAACACATACATATTGATCACTAACCATGTATACATTGATCACTAACTAGATGATGCACTGACTTTCTAATGCATCACTATCACCCAAGGACTAAACTATGGGCCATAAGAGAAGAAGAAAATAGTTACACAAAGCAATCATGTATCGATCACCAACCACATAACAGTTGATCACCAATCACGTACCTATTTATCAATCATCATCTAAACACTAAATTATAAGGTATGAGGGAAGAACTAAACATTACATAAGCAATGATATACTGATCACCAATCACATAACTATTGATCCCCAAGCATTTACTTTTGATCATTAACCACCCAATACACTGATTTACCAAATGCATCACTTATCATACAAAGATTGATTAGAGATATTACCTCGTATCCACATCTTCAATGTTATTCAGAGATGAGTGCATCATCTTTAGACAGTTCGTCATCTAACTCTGTAAGCTAAATGACATATGGCGAGCAGTAAGCGATTGGGAGCTTTTCAGGCTGTCCGTTCTTCATCCCAATAGATGGTCCTACTTCCCCCACCTTTGCAGGAGTTATGATAGTAGCCACAACCTTCTCATCATCCTTTTCAGCCTGAACCTCTTTCTGTGCTTTAGGTCTAAGTTTCATCTTTGGTAGCACATTAGGCTTGTTGCAATCAATTGGCTTGTGCTCAACCTCAACCCTCGCGCTTTCTCTCTTTTGCTCGACTACCTGTTTGGCATCCTATGCACTCATTGTTTTCTAGCCACTCCTGCTCTACATAGTGGGCTTAACCTTATTATATAACTTTGTTTTCTCACCATCAGTCTATTTTTCAGGTCCTTGTGTTTTCACTGCCTACTATTGTTGCTGGATTGGCTAGTTTACATTGATAACTTTAGCTGTTTGTTTGGCACCTTCATCATGCACAGTAGGCTTGATCTATTTGGCACCTTCGTCTCTGGATGGTGGAGTGCTCTGAGTTTTTTTGCCATAGGATTGATTACATTGAGCCTTCGATGATGGTGCTTGCTTGCTCTGTTGTGGTGGCTGTTTGGCAGTGTGAGGAGATGGTGCTTTTAAGCCACTAATGTACTACACAGTAGACTTTCAATCTTAATTGTGGTCTTTCTTATCTCACCCTTTTCAGGGATAGGCTTCTCCCATACTTTGGACCTGCTCTCAGGTGATTTCTTGATGCTCAGGTCACAGTTTGCCTAAGAAGTGTTCCTCAAGGAGAATCTCAATGGAGCGTCATCATTATCATTATCCATTTCCTCGGCAGTGTTTGGATCAGGCAAGGACGTGCTTGTGGGAACTGAACTTTGACTATCTAGTTGACTCAGTCCCAGCCCTAGACTGAATGAAGACATGCTGTCATCCTTCTTGAATTCTAGCTCTGCCTGAGTCATCACAGTGCTCTTCCCTATCAACACTAATGCTTGCATCCACCATGGATGTAGTTGTTGGCATTGGAGCTTTACTCTCTGGTTGACCAAGTGCAAGTGTGGGCCTGAATGAAGGCTCGCTGTCATCCTTGTTTGGTTGCTGCTTCAATTGCACCTTTGTAAATTCCGTATAAGCACAGTGAAGCTCTCCAACAGGCTCCTTTATAACAACAGTGTTGAAATCCTGAGCTTTGCTGATTGCAGCCACTCCTTCCATACTGCCTTTTTTTGGGATTCGTTATGTTCAGTAGGAGCATCACAAAATAAGGTGAACATTGCCCTCGCTTTGTCTCGAATCTTGTGAAGATCTTCATTATCTTTACACTTGTTGCACATGGAATCCAGGACATTGATAAAATTTCTATAAGTCGAAGCCAAGTGCTTTGTAGTAGAAACTGTCTTGTCAACATCTTTCTACATTTTCTTTTTAAAGAACAATAGATATGTTAGCTGATTGCTAATCACATGACTATTGATCACTTACTAAACAATCACCGAATTGTAAACTGATGAAGGGGAGACTAAATAGTAAGTTAACTGCAAAGTCAACTTGTATACATTGATCACTAATGGCATCCATATTGATCACCACCCGTAAAAGGATTGAATTAGAAGCTAAACTGATCACCAATTTTATGCCAATTGAACACGAATAACATCTCTAATGGTCACTATACATAAAAGTACTGAATGTCAACCAAAAACTAAAATAAGAAAACATTAATTTAAGTGATCACTAATATTATTGATAATGATGACCAAAAACATGACTCATGATCACTTAGCAGACAATCCACACAAAAACAAAAAGTCAAGTTAAGTTAGGTGATCATTAATATGTATCTCTATTGATCGCTAATCACATAAGTATTGATCACTAGTAACATATCTATTGATCACCAATAGCACATATACTGATCACCATCCACACATAAAGGCTGAACTCTAAGGGGTGGGCTTAAGGGTGATATTTATTACCTCAAATTTTATCTTGTTTATGTCTTTAGTAGCTTCAATTTTGTGGTTGTGGGAAACCAATACCGGTGCGACCGTTCCTCTGCTAGCGCCATCTCCACAATGCCTTTCTATATTTTTTTAAAAATAAATATCTTACCATATTAAACTTTAAGCAATGAGGGAAAAAAGAAAATATTTATCTACTTTATCAATAACATTATGCCATTTGATCACTAATCACATCATTATTGTTCGCTTAATAGACAAACTCTGAATTGTAAGCATTTGGACACTAAACAATAACTTAACTACTCACTTTAACTTATAAATTTCAATCACAAATAACATCACTATTGATCATCAATGTTATTAATAATGATCACTAATCACATGACTGTTGATCACACAGGTTAGATGTTGGACTAATGCTGTTGCAATAGATCACCAATGAGACCTCCATGTATCAACCATTCACATAAAAACTAAACTACAAGCAATGGGGGAAAAAAAGCAAAGATTGAGTTAAGTCATTACTAATCTTATTTCTACTGATTACTAATTACACAACTGTTGATCACTAATATTACTTCTCTTGATCACCAGAAACACATCTATCACTATGCACAGAAAGATGTATTCTAAGTGTTAGGAGTAAGACTGAACACTAATCAAATGATCCCCAATTTAAATAAATAGATTACTAATGACATCTGTGTTGATCACCAACAAGGGTGTCTGACACATTTTGCAACAAAGATGAGTATGTTTTGTTTACTACCTCAATTTCAGACCTCATATTGTCTTCAACAGGGTGCTGCTCAGCCTATGTTGGTTGTAGAACATTCAGGCGAGGTTCATTGCCCCCCCAAACCATGGCTTTGGTCCTGACTTTTATTCTTTTTTTTTTTTTTTGATGTCCTCATTAGTCCATGTGGACATCGTAGGGAATTCTCTCTTCACTTTTCACTTAACAGACACAACTATATTGAAATAAAACATCTCATCAATAAAGACGATTAAAAAATATTCGATTAGCACATGCATTTACGTAACTTATACACATATGAATAGTTGATCACTTATGCACAACTCATTGATCACTACTAGGTTAATTGTTGATCATTAAGACATTCTGCCATTCCTTTTTCGATGATGATTGTGTTTTCTTATATTAATCACCAATTTCATGAAGAGATAGCTTGTTGAATAGCAGAACTCACCATCAAGAAGAACAGTGGACTGTTAAAATGCACCTTTTTTTGCATGCTTACTCTCCTTATAGTGCCTCACATTGCTGATCAGCTTGTCCAAGATGAATTGGCACCAGCCTAGGGATGCGATCTAGTTCACATACTTCATATATTTCAGGATAGACTTGTTGCATAGTGATTCTTCGATCCACTGAAGATGCAATTCACCAAATATATGATGAAGTTTCTGTTAAAGCTCTTCCCCTCATCTTTTTTACCAGTATGAAATCTGAGAAGCTCTTCCCCTCATCTTATTCTTTATCAATGGAAGACTTGTTAATTTCAACGATTTGCCTTCCTCTAATGGGCACACCCAAGGTCACATACACATTAAATGTTGTCAGCTGAAACTTTTGCCTATCCGAAAGCCTGAAGCAGACAGCATAACGATCAAAGTTCTCTACCAGCCATTTAGAGAACTTCTCTGGGATTCGCTTCAAATCAACCTTCAAGAAGGAAGCAAATCTTATCGACTGACTACCTTAGTCTGGGCTTCATTGAGCTGTGCCACGATTGATGAAATGAACAAGTACTCATCCTCGTAATGAATGTCATTGGGTACACCCTCTTTCATTTCCAGCCTCCTCTTTAGATTTTAAAGGCTACTCTTATTGGACCATCTGAAGGTACTGTGCCGAACTGGTTGTTTTTGCTACTACCACAATACCACTAGCATGGGATTGAGCATCATTTTACCTGATCCTTTGATCACCTCTAGATTTTAATGAAGGCTTGTTGCTCTTTGAAACAACCTTTATAATTTCAGAAATACTTGGCTCTTCTTCCTCCTCTCTCTGGTCGTCATCATAACTGATATGTTCATCTTCATAAGTTGGATCATTCTCTTCTTAGTGCAAACTATCAGAAATTTCCACCGTAGAGATGTGGTCTTCTTATACTGCTGGCTTTGACAAGTCTCGCATTCTCTGTGATCGCCTAACAGGGAATGCCTTCTTCTCTGGATTCTCTTTCTTTCTTTCTTCGGACTTCTCCCCTCTTTGCTTGTTCTTGAGTTTGGTTAGGGTTTTTCAAAAGGTTCCTCTTCTTGTTGGGGCTTCTTAGGAGATTTCTCACTCCCGCCATCCTTACTTGAAGCCTTTTCAGCAATGTTTTGCTTGCTGCTCTTCTTCTTCTCCTCTTTCCTTGGCAAACTCTCATTCACCATCTTTTTCTCTACATTTTTCTGTATAGATGCATTGCCCCTTCCTGCTTTCTCAGGAGATTTGTCCATCTTTGCCTTCTTTCTTAGAGGCTTCTTAGGGTTCTTTTTGCTAGCCTTCCTCTTCTCAGGACTTTCTCTATATGTTTCTCTGGAACTATTTCTTTTTCTTTTGCTTTTTTGGGTGACTTATTGCTCTTTCCCTTGTCGTTTGCATGCTTCAGAGGGGACCTCTTCACTGCTCTTCTTCTTGGTCTTCACCTTCTTCACACTCTTCTTCATTGTGGGCTTTTAAGTTGGTTTTTTAGAAACATGTTCTTGTTATGGAACCTTCTGTGGTGACTTGTCACCCTTACCCTTCTTACTTTGAGCTTTCTAAGAAGATTTCGGGTCACTCTGCTTGTTGTCAGTCTCCCCCTTCTCCTTAGTCTTCTGATCTTTATGTTTTTGAAGGGGTTGGTCTTCAACTCTTTATTGTTCTTATTTTCTTGTGCAACTTTGTCAGGTGATTTTTAGGATACTATCGCCTTTGCTGTGTTGTTGAAGGGGTTGGTCTTCAACTCTTCATTGTTCTTATTTTCTTCTGCAACTTTGTCAGGTGATTTTTAGGATACTATCGCCTTCGTTGTGTTGCTCTCAACATCTTCGTCACTCTTCCCCTTCTTGTGTGGTTATTCTTTAGCTGGCGACTTATCTTCTAACCCATTGATTTTGTCCGCTTTACCTTTATCGTCAAATTCATTTGCAGTGTTGTCATCGATGTCTGTCTTATATGTAAATGCTTTGTATCAATGCTTTTTTACTTGACTAGAACTGCTGCTACTTTTATAAGTGATTATTGCCTTCTTCACTTTCTTTCGGATCTCAAGCTACTTTAGGACTGCATAATGCAAAAGGCAAGTCAATACACAAATTTTGAAGTTAGACTGTAATTAGAACCTCTTAATAAGCAATACCCTTCTGCTTGTTTGATGAACATACTCCTAATGTTAACATCCTAAATGATATTTTTGATGGTTTCAGAAATTTCTTCCTCAATTAAATCATTTTAGCACCTGCATTAGAAGCACAAATTTATGTATAAAGCATAGAAAAAAGGTAGAATACTTTTATGAACTCATAAAATATAATGGATCACTAATCGTACCTGAAATGATCACTAATCACAATTGCATCGCTCACAAATACTTAGCAAATGATACAAATTGCAAGGGTAAGGGAGTTACTTATTATGTGTAGTATGTGTGTGTGTCGGTGGTTACAAATGGTTGTTACTGATAAGTTAAAAGCAAACACTTATGCATAGCAGGATAGATTAAGATAGTTTTCTTCTATGCTCTCATAAAATATAATTAACACTACTCATATTTCAAATGATCATCAATGACAACACTATAAATCACCAATTATACCTCTATTGATCACCAACAAGGGAGGGGCTAATTTGTAACACAAATTTGTAAGCTAATTTGACAACACTATTGATCGCCAATTATACCTCTATTCAATCATAAGAACTATACGAAAAAGGCATATAATGATATTCAAAATTATCACCAAAGTTTTATAAATCACCAACTATGGAATGATTCACTAAGTAGGCAAGAGATTGAATTTTCAGCAATTGGAGGAGGATAAATTCGTCATTTAAATAGGTGAGCACTAATCATATTTCAAATGATCACAAACCGCAACTCTATTCATCACCAACTAGAAAAAGCAAAATACTAGGATGGTATCCACATTAGGGATCAAACAAAAGTAATTCTCTAAAATGTTCAAAAATATATTGTTGGTCAAACACTTTTCTACAATTAAGTGACTACACACAAGTAGATCAGTAATAAAAATCCAAATGATCACTAATCACATATCAGTGGATCACTAATCAATTGCATATACATTACAAAGTATGCAACCATTGATTTGTCAGCAATGAGGAATACATACATCATTTTTGTTAAAAACCATTGATTAAAAGGATCATAAATAATTGAAACCAGGACTACATATGTGATGATCACTAATCACATAACAATTGATCACTAATCACCAATTACACAAAGACTAGAAAATAAAGGAATAAAGGAAAAAATTTGAAGAAAACACTTAAGCAATTTCAGAAAATGATTTGGTTAAAAGAATCTAATGATCACTAATTACCTTTCTAACAATCACAAACTAGACATGCAGCATCAATGACTACATATGTGCTAATCACTAATCACTAGTTACACAAAAGTACATAACAAAGGCAAGAGGCAAAAAATTGAAGGAAATAGTTAAGCGGCTTTAGAAAATGATTTGGTTAAAACAATCTTCTCCAAATTACTCACCAGATAAACACATATCCAAACTGATCACTAGTGTTATATCTAATGATCACTAATTACCTTTCTAACAATCAAAAACTAGACACACAGCATCAGAAACTGTTCTTTGGGGGTTTTTACACATTTTTTCACCTCTTTGAAGGAAATAGTTGTAAGAAATATTTAAGGTGTGTTAGAATTTGAATTTTTTTAAAAGAATGATCACTAATACTATACCTAATGAACATTAATTATCTAACTACAAATCACAAACCACATATTT
Source organism: Carnegiea gigantea (assembly GCA_029747015.1). Lineage (NCBI taxonomy): Eukaryota > Viridiplantae > Streptophyta > Magnoliopsida > Caryophyllales > Cactaceae > Carnegiea > Carnegiea gigantea. The sequence goes on from JAKOGI010001106.1 coordinate 286,584, forward strand.
AATATGAAAACTTTTACTGAAGTATGAAATATATTTCTTACTTCTTGGAAGGTGATTCTTCTCCTTTCCCTTGCTTATTTCTTGAACTTTCTCTGTGACCATGATTTATCAGTAGCAAACCTAGACAAAAAGCAAATGCATGTCAAACCGAAAGATTAAGCAAAATAACTCCTTTAAAAACACAGTACATCACTAAACTTTATCAAATTGTACAATATTAGCAGAAAAATAAATTCAAAATCAAAAAGGACAGTTTCTAAGTGAAAGATTAGGGCATGGTGCATTTCTAGAAACTAAACGACATTTTTATAGTGCAAAAGTAGAGTACAAACTTTAAAACTAGAATTCAAAGTAGATGTTGAATGAAAATGTTCAAACTAATGAACGATCATCTAAAAATTGAAGATAAATTACTAAAAAACAAAATGGCAGTACTAAAACTCAAGAAGTAGAGTAATATCAATGCAAAAGTCAAGAATCTCACCTTCAAAATGCATAAAAAGTCCTGAGAAGTTGAACAATTTGATTAATGTTGAAGAGATTGTAGATTCGAACTATGAGAGAGAGAGAGAGAGAGAGAGAGAGAGAGAGAGAGAGAGAGAGAGAGAGAGAGAGAAAGAGATTGAGAATAGCAATGCAAGAGGCATGTGAGAAAATGGAAAGCCTCTGGCATGCTCCTTAAACTTTGTTTTTCTTTGTGTGAGAATTAAAAGATGAAATATTGGCAATAAAGAAAATGCATGTTCGAATTTTATAGAAGATAAAGAAGTTTTAAATTTTAAGTAGAGAATATTTACTAATTAAAAATAAAATCCTATCTTTTTTAAAAAATGAACGTTTAAAAATGTGAAGAATGAACATATACCTTTTTTATCTTGAATTAAGGTCTATTAAGACTTAAGGCAATAAATCAAAAAAATAATTTCAGTACCAAAAAAATGATGATATACATTTTCATTAAATAGTATCATTTGAAGATCAACAGGTGCAGTTATAGTGATCATTAGAATTATGTTTAGTGATCACTAGATTTATTTATTGTGATCAACATATCCTCAATTATAGTTAGTGATTAATAAAACCAGAGAATAATTTTAGTAGATTAAAAAATGAGAATATAAGTTTTCATTAAGTGATATCATTTGGTGATGAATAGAGCAGTTATGGTGATCATATGAACTATGTTTAGTGATCATTAGATTTATTCATGCTGATCAACATATCCGCAATTATAGTTGGAGATCGGTATTGGTTTTTGTGATCAATTGATAAAATTATATTGACCTATGGAACATGTTTGTTGATCATAATATGTCCTAAGTTATAAACTGAGTTACAAATTAATAGTATTAGTTTTGGAGATCATTAGAACTGTATTTGATGATCACTACATCTATTTCCTATGATCAACTTCAATATGTTTGTTTTTCATGAAACATATCTTGAAATATAGTTATATGAGCTTTTAATTTTGTTGTATTTGGCGTTTACTCTCATGAAAAAAAAATCATAATCTATGTTTCCATAAATTATATCGATTGGTGATCAATAGTTGTAGTTTTGGTGATCATTGAAAGTATGTTTGGTGATCAATGGTTCTATTTATGGTGATCAACATATCCTCAATTACAATTACTGATATCTGCCTCTTAGTTAGTGATCTTGTTTCAGTGATCATTAACATCGCTTTTAGTGATCAATTGATGCAATTATATTCCCCCTAGGGCATGTGTTTGTAGATCACAATACATGTCCAGTTATGAACTTAGTTAGTGATCAACAAAAGTAGCTTTGGTGATCTTTCAATTGTGTTTGGTGATCCTAGATCTGTTTATGTTGATCAACATAAATATTTGGTTTATTATGAAACACATAATCACAATATAGTTTGATGGGTTTTATTTTGTTGTATTTGGGGTTTACTTTCATTAAAAAAAAATGATGAAATGTTTTTTGAAATGATATAGCTGTGCCAATCATTATTGTTATGTTTGATGATCATTATGTGTTTATATGTTGATCACTACTGTCTTACCAATCGATCACCAGTGACATATAAATTCATCATCCATTTGATCGCTAATAATAGTTCTTTTCCTCACCAGGTATACAAGAACTGAATTCTAACCAATCACAAAAATAATAAAGACTTAATTAATTGATCACTAATGTCATGCATACTAATCACTAATTACATATATAATGATCACTAGTACTGAAAAGGACTATAAACAACTGACATGCCTGAGTTGACCACCACTTTCTTAAATTTTCCAGCTTTGTGGTTTCATAAACATTTACCATACTCTTCACATGTAAAGAAATCGTGTTAATAGCTGAAGTGAGGATCTTGAGGCAACACTCCACCCTCAACTTATGAATTGCAGCAGCTTGAGACACAAGTGAAGTAAGGGGTGGGGGGAGGGAAGAATTGTCATTATATCTTATCTTTGAATCCCTTCCTTGAGGAAAATATGTTTGTATTAGAAAATTTGGCTCCTTAAATAGGATTGAGTAGCACCTTGATCCTTTCTCAATCCTATGTCCTAAGAGCCAGGCACTCCTTTGTATTCCTGCATGTGCTTTATAACATAAATTTCATTATCATTTGTCTTTGAAGACTGTTGCCTCTAATGCACATCTATATATTTCAGTTCAAAGTCTTCAATGCATTTTCCTCTTCTCTTATCACTCTATCAATTACATACTTCTCAAAGAGCTTGCTCTACAAAGCTCATATAAAACAAAAAATATTAGCAAAAGCATCTGCCTAAGTTTGTTTTTAAAGACGATTTAGATTTTATGGAACTTTACCAAAATATCTGAAAAGCAGTCACATAGGTATCGTTTTCTCTAGTTTCTCTTGATATGGTCAAATTATGTCCATGCTTTTTTGCTTGAAATTGAAGCAAATGAGAAATTGCTTTCCCTCGTTATAACAATGGAAGAACACCTAAAATACGAAATTTATTAGAAACTACTGCCCTGAGAACAGGCACCAAAAGAAAACCTTAAAAAAAGTGATTATAAATTAATTTGTCTGGCCTCATTCTTAACAAGTCAACTCAAGGACAGCTCATCATTTAGCTAGAGGAAGAACACAGCTTCAGCTTGATTTTTCTATTTTGTCTTCGTAGACGAATGCGTCAAAAACAAAAACAAAATTTGTTGTGGCAATCAGTCTATTTTGTGAAAACCATACATGCATGTGAAAAATATCGTTGAAAATATTTTTTCAATTAGCTTACAAATTGATTGGGCCGCAAACGCACAGTGGTATTGTAGTAAACTAAGGTCGTGTTCCACAAGGACTATGCTGATCTATTGGGCTTTAACCTCTTAAGATAGGCTAAGCAGATCATTACTTGATATTGAAACTAAACTAATCAACTATCTAATCTAACGAATAAATAATCATGGAATTAAGCAAAACAAGCAATCACTCAATCTATGCATCAATCAAGCACTTCTTCCTCAATTGGTTATTTTAAACTGACAATCGAAGTATCACAACCCTCTTTTAAGATGAAGTGAAATACCTAAGTCTAACCAACTACCATTTCCCAAGGGCTCTTGATTTGTTTAGGTTCATTAAGCATGCGATTATCAAATTTGTGGTTTCTCAATTGGTGTGACTTTCTCAAGACTCAAAACAATTAAGTCAAATCCTAGGGTTCTAGTATTAAATTTCATCTTTTAATTCTTCACTCAATATCCAAAACATACAAGAAAGTGATCAAATTTCTTACAAGACAGTAAACATCTAAGATTCGATAAAACAGTCCAACAATTCCAAAATAATCAAAGAGATGAACAACAAATTGAGAAATTAACTGTTATCAAAATTACAACACATAAATCTAAAGTGAGAACAGGGAGGAGAAAATAAAAGAAATGCTAAGCCAAGATCGCGCTTGAACCGCCGTTGTAAACCCCGGATGGAATCCTTGCAAATCTTTAGTTCCATTCACTCTCTCTTCCTCTAATCTAATCTACAACCTAATTTAGAAAATGGATTATGGTTGAATGGAATGGGATGATGGGGATCAAGCATCAAAGTAGTAAAACGAAGCTTTTATAGTCGAAATCAAGACTATTAAACTGCCCAAATGTGTGGAAAACAAACAGCCACAACGAAATCTAGCAAGTCGGGGAAACAGGGGCCACCACGGTTAATCCGTGGGGACCACCATGGATAGACCGTGGGGACCACTGCCTTGGTGGTTCTCACGTGCTTCTTCTGCTGCTTCTTCCTTTATCGTCCTGGACCATGGTTCTCGCCACGGTTGGTACGTGTTGGGTGTCTTAGGGCCTCTTTTGCTATCTCCGTTGAACCTTAAGGCCTCAAAAATCCTCATTCTATTCACATAACCTGGCTCACAAAGTCAAAATCTACAAAAACTCTCAAAACAAGCGAAACCAAGTGTGATAGTAGAAATAAGGCCATAAATCGTACAATTAAGCATATTTTCCCCTAAATGACTCCCAAACACTCAAATGATCCATGCAAATATGTCATTCATAGCTCCGCCATGCTTAAACTTTTGCTTATCCTCAATTAAACACTAGATAAATCCAATAAGGGGAGCTGCAGCTAAGACTCAAAATGATTAATAACCCCCTAAACTAAGCGGGCCATAGCATATTACAAGTAAAAATAACACTCAGTGGCAACCCCAAATAGTGCAAAAGACATTTCAAAATAGGAGGAGAAGGTTTTCGAAAAAGTATAAGATCATAAGCTCGATATCAAACTTGATCAGCCCCAAAGAGCCACAAAGCACATCATGCAAGTACATGAGATTGATTGGGCCTAAATGGACCAGTAGAACCTCACTTTTGGGAAATGTGAATCACTCCAACTTATGTGTTTGAAATATAGCATGGGTTCACTCCAAACTCATTCCAAAGATGCAATCTACTATAAGCTTGTCAAGACTCTCAAATTCTCCACCACTGAGAATGCAATGTGCACAAGACAATCAAGAAGACTTCACTTGAGTTTTATTGTGGGCTAAAAGGGTTAAAGGAAAGGAGTTGACTAATAAATTTGGACAATGTGGAGCTATTCAGCCAAATGACTAGGGAGCAACCAACAAAGTACCAAGAAACCATAAAGTTCACCAACAATTCAAATCCCAATAATACAATGAACATATCCGAAAGAATCAAGTAAGAAATGAGTTGATAAATAAAGGAATTCAATCTATGCAAATGCCGAGTGCCAATCAACTTATTCATTCTTTTTTTTTTCTTTTTTTTTCTTGCAATTTTTTTACAATGATTTTTCTCTTTCTTTTTTTCCTTTTTTCTTGTTTTGGAAAATGAAATAAGAATTTCAATTGTTGAAAGGCATAGGGTGACCAATTGTCAACTTACAATCTAATACATATACACAACCCAAGTAAGAGGAAAATACAACTAAATGCTCAATATCATCAATCCCCCAATAACCCAACATACCGATGCTACCTTAAACTCAATTACCCCTAAAACCATCCATTACATATTTGAAGTGATGCTCCATAGACTTGGCTTAAAGGTTAAGAACATGTATTTGGCCAATGGTTAATATGAAGGGATCACAACAAGAAAAGGAGCTCAAAGGGGCTAGCAAAGGTGATAAACATGTAATACAAGGTTAGACTATTTTGCTATGTGGCTAAAATGTTCAACAACAAAAAATGTCTCTATCATATTATCAACTATGCACATGCTAACGTGGTTTTGAACAAGAATTTAGGCAAGCCCTAGAGATACATGTAACAACCCCAGCCCCTAGGCCAAAAGCGTTACGCTTTCCTAACTTCTTACTTAAATCCTGGGACGAAGTGGGCAGAGTTCCCCCTAAAAACTGACCATTTCCAGGCTAAAAGTCTTACAATAAGTCCCTGTAAATCAACGGAAGCGCAAACATTTGAAACATAGCTCAACGGCCACACGCCGGAGTTCATAACTCAACGAGCCACTCGCTCGGAGTACACCAACCAGATTGATTCATGAATAAAGAAGAAATAGAAGATACAACTCAACGGTTAACAATACCGGAGTATTAAGATTTACATCCCTAAACATAGCTAAATTAAATCAAGAAGACATCTAACTAACTTGATGGTTGGCTCAAGCGGCCATATAGAGCGACCTTTATACCATATGCAATACATGAACTAGAATAATCGTTTACAGACCTTTATAAACTAAAAGTACATTACATGACTTCATTAAACACGTAAGATCCCTTCCAATGAGCACATACGACGCCTTGTAAGCAACAATAGGTTCCTTCTGGGCTTATCTGACTCAACTTCTTCCTGTCAGAAAGAAAATCTGGGGAAAAGGGGAAAGAGTAATGGGATGAGCAACCACACGCTCAGTGAGTGTCCCCCAACCCCCCCTTAAAAGCAAAACCGTTGCAAGCAATACTATCTTTACTAGTCACATACCACGTTTCCATACTTTACTATCATAATAGATATTCATAGAACCTTTATGGAAGGATCACTAAACATAAACTTCACTTCGACCACCCAATCATATTTCTAGGTTCCTCAACGACGGAGTTCTTTACTAGCAAGCAGTTAGGCACGTGAGTATCGAAGGCTAAGTATAAGGATCTTTTCTTTTCATAACATAACTTCCTAATACTCCATTTGAACTACACATGAACCCTCAATCATATGATGTGTATATAAGGTTATCCCTTTTCAAAAATACACTTTTCTTGGCATTTCATTCATATGATATACATATCACACACATAAACACATATCAACGTTCATTCTTTTAGGAAGAGACGCCTTCATTCATAGAATTTTCAACGTGCTATAACTTTCTTTCTCATCTCGTACACTTTAAATCAGACAGATTTGCTATGGATAAGAATGATGCCACATAAGATTGGAATCCACGTTCAACCATACTTAAGAATCATTCATAATGCATCCATTGAAAGCTTTCCTTTAATACACAGGCTAAGAATCCACATTCATCATATTTAAGAACATTTTCTTTAAATCGGCAATGAAACTTTCTTTGCACATTGAAAGCATTTCATAACCTTGAGGTTCTCAATCTTTTGAAAGAGTTTACATTTCGCATTCGTCGTAAAACGACCCTTGTATGCATTTCATATCCATTCCATGCGGCCTCTTTGGGCCCATAAAACATTCTTTTTCTTTAAAACATATAAAATGGCAAAGGCCAATTGCTTTTCTTAACTTAGTACGAAAGTACTTCTGGCATAAGATCATTACAGGGTGCTGATTGGGTGAGAACTATTCTCGACCCCATAGTGAGACCTAACGCTCACGCTTAAGCTCTTACTCCCGGGATGGCTACATATAACATATCGGACCATTACATTAGCCCTCGTCAGGGCCTCTAGGGTTTATCCGGACTTATCCCCTAGGTTAACATTACATCATATCATATTGTCCGCAGCACATTATCTTAGCCACTTAAAGCGTATCGGCCATAACGGCTAGTAATTTTCCATTTCAAACAATAAAATCATTCAACGTATAATTCCCATCTCCCTTTTGATAAAAACGTTTTAGGGATTCCTTCCAAACACTATTTGGATAGCTAAAATAGGCCATAGCTCATTACTAGACATGGCTATTATTCATTTAAAACACATGAAAAGTCATTTGCTAAAACATTACCCTCACACCCACATGTTACATTTAAAACACACAAGGAAAAGGGATTACACATATCACATTTAAACACTTCGTAATCATTTCAACAACACAATAAGCCACACATGGCCTCGCAATCCACACGATTGCGGTAATTTCACAACCCGAACTCCCTCCTCACAAGCACCGTACCACAAGACCTCGAACGCTCATGATTCTTTCCTCAAACCATCCAACTACCAACTCGATTCATCGATTTATTAATCACAACATATTATCATATTAGCTTATGAAAAAGGGAGTGAACTTTAGGCCCTTACCTGAGCAACCAACACCATTCAGCGGTGCATTACAACAAGCGTTCATATGGCCACATTTATTCATGAATCGACAATACTTTATTCAATAAATCAAACATAATTTGATTCTAAACATAACCGATACATTTCGAGTAACCTTCCTAAGCATGAATGTGCTAAAAAAAAAAAGGGTTCGTATTAAAGCTAAACATATTTTAATAGCTTCAAATTTAATTCGTTTACATGCATTAGCTAGGTTAACTCGAATTGAAGCTAAACATGTTTATATAACTTCGAGATTAATTCCTTTAACATGCAATAACTAATCCACTTGATTCGAAACTAAACACATTGCATTAACCTTGAAATTAGCTCATTTCACGCATTGGTTAATTAATTCGAAGGGAAGCTAAGGATGTTAACGCACCTTCGATTTTAATTCTTTTTCATACATTAACTCACTAACTTGAATCGATACTGAACACGTTAAACTAACTTCATTTGTAATCCTTTTTCATGCAGCAACTAATTAACTTGAATCGATGCTAAACATATCAAACAAACTTCGTTTCTAATTCCTTTTTAAACAATAACTCATTAACTCGAATTGAAACTAAATACGCTAAATTCATTTCGATTTTAATTCCGTTTTTAAACAATAATTCTTTAACTCGAATCGAAGCTAAATATGTTAAAATTAACTTCGATTTTGATATCTCAAGCATGATTTACATTCATGGACTCGAATTGATGCTAAACACATTTAATTTACTTCGAATTAACAACTCAGGCATGATTTACGTTTATTAATTCGAATTGAAGCTAAACGCACATAATTCGCATTAATTTACAATCTTAAGCATCCACTAACTACATGCATTCGAATTAATGCTAAACGCATATAATTCACTTCGAATTACAATCTCAGGCATCAATCAACCAAATGAATCGAACCTAAACATGAATAGCTAATTTCTTGACATTTCTAACAAATTTAACAAACCCTAACTTGACATGCAACATCAATCTGCTGAAAATCAATTTCGAAAATAATAATAACTTAGGAGGCGAGAACACCCACCTCGATTTCACGCTAGATACACGCAATTTAGCTTGAATTGAGGCCAAAAATCGAACACCAACAGCCTGCCCTTCGCGCGTGACTCGGCTAGCCCGAACCCCAAAACCCTAACTTGCGTTATGGTCGCGGTTGGGGTTGTCTGGGGTCGAATTCGACCCCCAGATTTAGAGGGGAGGCCGAAAGGGAGGTGGGCCGCCGGTTAACGGCAACTGGGCGGCCGGTTCTGGCGAAGGAGACGCGTGGGTAACTGGCCGTGCGAAGTGGATGAGGTTCGTTGGAGGATTGGGTGGCTGGGACGCGTGGTTGAGGGGACCAGGCGGTTCCTCCTCTCGCCGGCGACACGTGAAGGCCGGTGGTGTCACCAGGCGGCGACCGGTGACCGGAGAGAGCGAGGGAGAGAGAGAGCGTGGCAGAGAGAGAGAGCGAGAGCGTGCAGGGGGGGTCGGGTTCTGCCCGACTTCGGTTCCCCCTTCCCCCTTTTCAATTTCCTTTTTTTTTTTTGTGACTCAATAACATCATTCAACTGAATCCCGATCCCGTACCTGCTAAAGACTAGGCTAAACCCGAACTGAAACGACCTACAATCAACATTTCAGTTTAAACTTTGGGATTCAACCAAGTAAAACGAAAAACGATTTTAAAAACTCGGTTTAGCGTTGATTCAAATATTTTAAAAATAAGTAGCATCAATAATAACGTTAATCAAATAATCGTTCTTTTTTAGTGAAATTAATCGTTAAAAATTTACACGGTTACTAAAAACATGATTTCATAACGTAAAAAGCAAGACAGGCAACTTAACGTAAAAACAACGAAGGTGGGTATTACAATCTTCCCCCCTTTAAAGAATTTCGTCCTCGAAATTCCAAATCTAAGTTCGGTCTTTCTTAAAATGCATGCACACAACTAGGATCTACACGGTAGGTTTCCAGAAGGTTCCATTTTGCAATCACTACTTCTTTCTAAATCAAAAGAAAATATCTTATGGTATCCAGTCTCCTCCTCGCCAACCTCTTCAAGCGTCTACTCACTCTATTTAGGCGCCGAGGGCAAATCGCATTGAAGAGGGGCAAATGAGTTGGCATGGACAACCATATTGAGTTTGCTTTGAAAATGAAACATAGATTTCCAATGGTCTAGACTCAGTTCGCATGGCAAGCAATAATTCTATGCATATGCATCTATAAGTGAGCATCTAAAGGCACGACAATTGAGACAATGACATCTTCAGGTCATACACTAGCGGTCTCATTCTAAAACATGAATTCAAGTTACTATTGGGATCACAATGATTAACATGGAGACTACTATAACACATTTAGAGTAATAGAAATGTCACATAGCACCACATAGTACCATTTAAGCACAATGGAATTGCATGGTATTAGCAATCCAATATTCTTAAGCTTAGGAGTCTCGGGGAGCATGAACGCGTCTAAAACATACATGGCAAGCAATTTACAAAAGGAAAACATATGCACCAACATTCCGATGTCTGTACATCAATCCCAGCTAACTTTTAGGCCATTTCATTCATGACAACTTATTCAGGACATGTCAGGTTCGCATGAAGGCAATTAACTTAGTCAGGTCCATTCAAAGGCATCAAGATATTGGGTCACCCTGAAGTCAAATCAATCGGTCAGGAAGCTATCACATCACACCTAAGCAGTAAAAACATTGGCATCACGTAGGGTCTACAACAGAGCACTTAAGGATGAAGAATCATAAATGGCATGAACTAGCATGGCATGTCGATAGAAACAACTGAGAAGATAATGCTACGGCAAGAATACGTGCATGCAAACAACGAGTCAAGGGTCATGTCAGGCCGTGTACTATGAAACTTCATTCGTTTGGATAATCAAGTCACCTACCAAACCAAACGCAAGTCAAGCATGGATTGCACATAGGCAAGCAAAGGTGAAGATAGACACCTAAGGTCACCACATCATGCATTAAGTGCGTATGTGTATAGTTGTTCAAACCATATCATGGGATAATAGAACTTGTGGAGTACAAGTAATGACTCAGAGATCGTACAAGCAATGGTTCGCATAGGTTAAACCACTTAATCAATCCAGCCACTACGCAACTAAAGTTCATGATAAGCAACTCCAATGACATGTATTTACTATACCATTCACTCATAAAACATACGGCTGATCATCAATCAACTAGCATTGGTAAGAACTACGGTGCTAATGGTCTTATAGGTATGTGTTGAGGGTCTACAAGGTACACCTATCCCATAGGTGATCATATGGGTCTCACTGTAGTTCGCTTACCTTAGTGGAGATCATTACTATGTACAATTCCAAAGTCTGCTAGGTTCTTCCTCCCTTTCGCTTTCTTGGTGTATTAGGGTTCGTCCAAGCCAAAACATCGTCTCTCCAATCAAACATAAGAGGCATAAACCTTAGTTCGAATAGAAGATGAGTAACTCCCTTACAATCATGATTATTCTAGCATACCATTCAATGATGCATTCGGAGATAAACATTTCAAAGCAAAGGTTACAATCACGCAATCACACCATGGTATATGTGCGCAATTAGCAATTTAACCACAACATAAGGACTATACGCTATGCAGTGATTAGCTAACTATGACTACACGAAGCAACAACTCATGTAGGTTGAATTCTTTGGCCAATTAAGTGACATACCCCATAAGAATCAAGTTGAAGAAGCACCACATAGCTTACTTACTTTACCGTTAGTTAATAAACATAAAGTTGGCCCTGCATATCATTCTAAGTGACTATATAAGCTTTCAAGGTCCATGGTTTCAAGTTCACAACTAATATCACGTAAGGGGTCATTTAGAACGGCATACAGGATTGCATTTCTCATTTGCAAACTAAGGTCAAGGTATGTCTTGAAACTTGTCAAAATCATTAAAAATTAGCCATCAGCCGACTAACAGGCGTAAAAACGAATCTAAGTGTCAATAACACGTATGGGATATCACTTAGGTCACAATCAACAGAACTCTGCCACAATTACTCATATTGGCATGCACACACACGAAGCTATCACTCAGCCTTCTTAACAATCAAACATTCACGTTAAAAGGTTTATTGTCAAAAAGAAGCTTTTAGTCAAGAGGGGTAATTCTTAGTCGCTTATAACTTGTCATTTACACATCAAGCAACATATGCATCTTGGCAGACAGGCATCCAATACGTTTAGTTGCGCATAGAAACTTACAACAGTAGCAGAGACTCAAGTGTGATGATAAAGCAAATGCAAGCCTTCAAATGCGGCATTAAAACCTAACCACATAATTAGAAGGGTCTTTCAATGCGAAGCAAACATCTTAATTCACTATTTAGAAAAGTCTCAACTTTCAAAATCTCTAGGTTTTCAAACGAGAAATAGTCCATCTGCCTCTAGCCTATCCCTACCAACCATTAAGTACGTCTACTCACTCCATTACGGGGCCCGAGGAGCAAATCGTACTTCGGGGGCAAAGATGGGCTTAGCTTTAAGACTTTCCAATCATGCAATTCCAAACCGTCAAGGCGTATAAGCAAATAAACAAACAACTTTCGATTGGACTAATACTTAACTCATTCATGAGAAAACAAGTTACTCGACTAACACCCTTAACAATTCGTTCGTTCACTCGATTAGTGAGCTCACTCGAGCAGTACCTAGCTAGCTGAATACACCAAGATTCACATTAAACGCACAATTATAGACCTAGTAAGCATATATCACATCATTATGAACGCGTTCCTATTGGACTATATGAATGCAAGACTCAGGTCGCGGCCTATGGTCGCAGGACCTTTGCTCTGATACCATCAATGTAACACCCCCAGCCCCTAGGCCAGAAGCGTTACGCTTTCCTAACTTCTTACTTAAATCTGGGACGAAGTGGGCAGAGTTCCCCCTAAAAACTGACCATTTCCAGGCTAAAAGCCTTACAATAAGTCCCTGTAAATCAACGGAAGCGCAAACATTTGAAACATAGCTCAACGGCCACACGCCGGAGTTCATAACTCAACGAGCCACTCGCTCGGAGTACACCAACCAGATTGATTCATGAATAAAGAAGAAATAGAAGATACAACTCAACGGTTAACAATACCGGAGTATTAAGATTTACATCCCAAAACATAGCTAAATTAAATCAAGAAGACATCTAACTAACTTGATGGTTGGCTCAGACGGCCATATAGAGCGACCTTTATACCATATGCATTACATGAACTAGAATAATCGTTTACAGACCTTTATAAACTAAGAGTACATTACATGACTTCATTAAACACGTAAGATCCCTTCCAATGAGCACATACGACGCCTTGTGAGCAACAATAGGTTCCTTCTGGGCTTATCTGACTCAACTTCTTCCTGTCAGAAAGAAAATCTGGGGAAAAGGGGAAAGAGTAATGGGATGAGCAACCACACGCTCAGTGAGTGTCCCCCACCCCCCCTTAAAACCAAAACCGTTGCAAGCAATACTATCTTTACTAGTCACATACCACGTTTCCATACTTTACTATCATAATAGATATTCATAGAACCTTTATGGAAGGATCACTAAACATGAACTTCACTTCGACCACCCAATCATATTTCTAGGTTCCTCAACGACGGAGTTCTTTACTAGCAAGCAGTTAGGCATGTGAGTATCGAAGGCTAAGTATAAGGATCTTTTCTTTTCACAACATAACTTCCTAATACTCCATTTGAACTACACATGAACCCTCAATCATATGATGTGTATATAAGGTTATCCCTTTTCAAAAATACACTTTTCTTGGCATTTCATTCATATGATATACATATCACACACATAAACCCATATCAACGTTCATTCTTTTAGGAAGAGACGCCTTCATTCATAGAATTTTCAACGTGCTATAACTTTCTTTCTCATCTCATACACTTTAAATTAGACAAATTTGCTATGGATAAGAATGATGCCACATAAGATTAGAATCCACGTTCAACCATACTTAAGAATCATTCATGATGCATCCATTGAAAGCTTTCCTTTAATACATAGGCTAAGAATCCACATTCATATTTAAGAACATTTTCTTTAAATCGGCAATGAAACTTTCTTTGCACATTGAAAGCATTTCATAACCTTGAAGTTCTCAATCTTTTGGAAGAGTTTACATTTCGCATTCGTCGTAAAACGACCCTTGTATGCATTTCATATCCATTCCATGCGGCCTCTTTGGGCCCATAAAACATTCTTTTTCTTTAAAACATATAAAAAGGCAAAGGCCAATTGCTTTTCTTAACTTAGTACGAAAGTACTTCTGGCATAAGATCATTACAGGGTGCTGATTGGGTGAGAACTATTCTCGACCCCATAGTGAGACCTAACGCTCACGCTTAAGCACTTACTCCCGGGATGGCTACATATAACATATCGGACAATTACATTAGCCCTCGTCAGGGCCTCTAGGGTTTATCCGGACTTATCCCCTAGGTTAACATTACATCATATCATATTGTCCGCAGCACATTATCTTAGCCACTTAAAGCGTATTGGCCATAACGGCTAGTAATTTTCCATTTCAAACAATAAAATCATTCAACGTATAATTCCCATCTCCCTTTTAATAAAAACGTTTTAGGGATTCCTTCCAAACACTATTTGGATAGCTAAAATAGGCCATAGCTCATTACTAGACATGACTATTATTCATTTAAAACACATGAAGAGTCATTTGCTAAATCATCACCCTTCCACACACATGTTACATTTTAAACATACAAGGAAAAGGGAATACACATATCACACTTAAACACTTCGTAATCATTTCAACACAATGAGCCACACATGGCCTCGCAATCCACACAATTGCGGTAATTTCACAACCCGAACTCCCTCCTCACAAGCACCGTACCACAAGACCTCGAACGCTCATGATTCTTTCCTCAAACCATCCAACTACCAACTCGATTTATTGATTTATTAATCACAACATATTATCATATTAGCTTATGAAAAAGGGAGTGAACTTTAGGCCCTTACCTGAGCAACCAACACCATTCAGCGGTGCATTACAACAAGCGTTCATATGGCCACATTTATTCATGAATCGACAATACTTTATTCAATAAATCAAATATAATTTGATTCTAAACATAACCGATACATTTCGAGTAACTTTCCTAAGCATGAATGTGCTAAAAAAAAAGGGTTCGTATTAAAGCTAAACGTATTTTAATAGCTTCAAATTTAATTCGTTTACATGCATTAGCTAGGTTAACTCGAATTGAAGCTAAACATATTTATATAACTTCGAGATTAATTCCTTTAACATGCAATAACTAATCCACTTGATTCGAAACTAAACACATTGCATTAACCTTGAAATTAGCTCATTTCATGCATTGGTTAATTAATTCGAAGGGAAGCTAAGGATGTCAACGCACCTTCGATTTTAATTCTTTTTCATACATTAACTCACTAACTTGAATCGATACTGAACACGTTAAACTAACTTCATTTGTAATCCTTTTTCATGCAGCAACTAATTAACTTGAATCGATGCTAAACATATCAAACAAACTTCGCTTCTAATTCCTTTTCAAACAATAACTCATTAACTCGAATTGAAACTAAATACGCTAAATTCATTTCGATTTTAATTCCGTTTTTAAACAATAATTCTTTAACTCGAATCGAAGCTAAATATGTTAAAATTAACTTCGATTTTGATATCTTAAGCATGATTTACATTCATGGACTCGAATTGATGCTAAGCACATTTAATTTACTTCGAATTAACAACTCAGGCATGATTTACGTTTATTGATTCGAATTGAAGCTAAACGCACATAATTCGCATTAATTTACAATCTTAAGCATCTGCTAACTACATGCATTCGAATTAATGCTAAACGCATATAATTCACTTCGAATTACAATCTCAGGCATCAATCAACCAAATGAATCGAACCTAAACATGAATAGCTAATTTCTTGACATTTCTAACAAATGTAGCAAACCCTAACTTGACATGCAACATCAATCTGCTGAAAATCAATTTTGAAAATAATAATAACTTAGGAGGCGAGAACACCCACCTCGATTTCACGCTAGATACACGCAATTTAGCTTGAATTGAGGCCAAAAATCGAACACCAACAGCCTGCCCTTTGCGCGTGACTCGGCTAGCCCGAACCCCAAAACCCTAACTTGCGTTATGGTCGCGGTTGGGGTTGTCTGGGGTCGAATTCGACCCCCAGATTTAGAGGGGAGGCCGAAAGGGAGGTGGGCGCCGGGTTAACGCAACTGGGCGGCGGTTTTCTGGCGAAGGAGACGCGTGGGTAAAATGGCCGTGGCGAAGTGGATGATGTTCGTTGGAGATTGGGTGGCTGGGACGCGTGGTTGAGGGGCCCAGGCGGTTCCTCCTCTCGCCGGCGACACGTGAAGGCCGGTGGTGTCACCAGGCGGCGACCGGTGACCGGAGAGAGCGAGGGAGAGAGAGAGCGTGGCAGAGAGAGAGAGCGAGAGCGTGCAAGGGGGTCGGGTTCTGCCCGACTTCGGTTCCCCCTTCCCCCTTTTCAATTTCCTTTTTTTTTTTTTTGGGGACTCAATAACATCATTCAACTGAATCCCGATCCCGTACCTGCTAAAGACTAGGCTAAACCCGAACTGAAACGGCCTACAATCAACATTTCAGTTTAAACTTTGGGATTCAACCAAGTAAAACGAAAAACGATTTTAAAAACTCGGTTTAGCGTTGATTCAAATATTTTAAAAATAAGTAGCATCAATAATAACGTTAATCAAATAATCGTTCTTTTTTTTTAGTGAAATTAATCGTTAAAAATTTACACGGTTACTAAAAACATGATTTCATAACGTAAAAAGCAAGACAGGCAACTTAACGTAAAAACAACGAAGGTGGGTATTACAATACAACATGGAAAAGCCACACACATGAAAAAACATGAGACTAAACATAATGAATTAGTCTAAAGAAGGCTCAAAGTCTCACGGCATATCTACTAAAGTAGC
This sequence comes from Carnegiea gigantea, assembly GCA_029747015.1. Taxonomy (NCBI): domain Eukaryota; kingdom Viridiplantae; phylum Streptophyta; class Magnoliopsida; order Caryophyllales; family Cactaceae; genus Carnegiea; species Carnegiea gigantea. Next base: position 303,605 of record JAKOGI010001106.1, read on the forward strand.
AACAAGCTTATAAAATGACTCCGATGTACCAACATTAGTGCCCAGGACTTTATGGGGCAACATAGTTCTTAAACAAGGCAATGCTCAAAACAAGAAATATTTACAAAACCTTCAAAAATTTTCACATCAAAAGAGATTACACATCAAAAATCCCTCAAGCTCATGAAGACTATCATGCCTAGCAAAAGCATCATTGGAGGTTATCTCAAACGAGTTACACCTTCCCTACATATAATCCTATATGCAAATATGAATGCAAAACATCATTACAAAAGAAAGGAAATTTAAACTTACATGTTCTTACTAGTATGCAAACAAAAAAAAAAACAAAATGGAAATATGAAACTACCCTTCCCCCCTGCTTAGATAAAGCATTGGCATTCAAAGGAAAGACAGTAAGCGAAGGGAAAGGAAAAACAAAAAAGAACAATCCCACCAGATTAGGTGTTGGATACACCTAAGCTAAGGCCTCCTTGCAAATAGGGAAAATTGAGCATTAGCCACTCCATCACAACTTCAAGACACAACCCTTCCTATTGGATGCTATCAAAACACATAGGAGCTTATCAAATTCTTGGGACCACAATTTAGAAAATACAAGGTAAGATGCAATAACCAAAATCACACCAAAGACAACAAGTATCCTCTTACCCTTAGCAATGGCCGTAGAAAAATCATATGCAGGATCAAAGAATGTAGTCAACATGACTTTCCCAGACAAGTCTCCTAGGCATATACAATAAGGATCAATGGAGGGATCATATCTTCTTAGGTAATCTAGGGACACACAATCATCAACATTCCCAACAAGCACACCAAACACGTTATCCTCACAGCCCAAATCAACATTAGTATCACAAATCATGGAATTATAAATAGACACATCAATGTAATACTCAGGGGAAGGAGAGGGTAATGAACAACGAGGGGAAGCAAATAAATGATCAAGGGGATTGGGGAGAACAATATTATCAAAACCAAGGCTAGGAGACTCCTTATGCATAAACACATCACCATCCTTATGCTTTCTGTAAATCAATGAACACTATGTGAAGGTCCTTTTTTTCTATCCTTGTACAGTGTTAAGAAAACCGGACTGGGCCAGTCGATGGAACCAATTGGATAGAAAATAGGCAAGTGGTTCGGTCCGAACATATGTTTTAAACCATTAGTTAGTTGGACCGGTCAAAATTTGGTTAAATCGGTAAAACCACACGGAAGAACTAGTGGTGAAAACCGGTGATCCTGGCTTTTTTTCAGTTTGCCAAATATAATCAATGGTCAGCATTAAACTTGAAGTCACCGGCGAGGAAGCAAGCGCAGAGGAGGTGGTGGGCAAAGACACTCAAATCTCACAAGGTATTTTTGTTGCAAGCATGGATTTCAAAATATTCAATCATCTGATTTGAAGGGTGAAGGATGACCACATATTGTGTGTGTGTGTGTGTGTGTGTGTGTGTGTGTGTGTGTGTGTGTGTGTGTGTGTGTGTGTGAGAGAGAGAGAGAGAGAGAGAGAGAGAGAGAGAGAGGGCGGTGCAGTGAGGATAGGAAGGAGGTGAGGCTAGCTTGAGCAATAAAAAGAACCCTAGGAGGCTAGAAGTTATAAACTGGAAATTATAATAATCAATTCACTGCCCCTTTTGCATCTCTTTCTTGACTTCCTTTTTTAAAAAAAAAAAAATTCGTTTAGCTTTTTAAGGGTTTTTTTCATGAAGTGAGTTGTGGACCTATGTTGAATGGGGTTTAGCTTTCTTGGGCCAAATGATATCACTAACTTTGATTAATTTTTATGCCTTTTTTATGTAAGAAAAGCATAAAAAATAATAAAAAAATAATTTTTGCTTAATTTTTATTTGTTTAGCTTTTTAAGGTTTTATACCTTTTTTTTATGTAACTTTGATTAACATTTTTGTTATGGAAATACTTATCTTGAAAATATAGAGAAAAACTCGCCTAGGATTTACCGCGTCATGCCGGTCCAAAACGGTTTAACGATAGACCGGGTCAGCCGTTCCAACTCCAGTCCTAACGGTCCAACTTACTGACCCATTGACCCATTTGTTCAACCAGATTGATCACCGGGTCGGTTCTCTTAAAATTATTGTCATAGAGCTCTATGAGCCTCTGTATGAGATGGATAGTGTTCGTAGTCGATCTACCTGGCAGAAAACCAAACTGGTTCTCCAAAATCCTTATATCCTCCCTCAATCTTCTCTCTATCACCTTCTCCCACAACTTCATTGTGTGGTTAGCAATTTTATACCTCAATAGTTCTTGTAATTTTGAATATCACCCTTGTTCTTGCATATTTTGGTTACTCTCTCTCCCTCTAGTTGCTCTCTCTCTCTCTAGCTGCTCTCTCAATCTCTTTGATCACAGGGTTCAGAACGGTCACTTGGGGCAGCCTGTGTCGACAGCTTGCACGAAGTTGGTGCCTCGCCGGCGACACTGAATCGACCAGTACACCGGAGTCCTCTTCTTTTTCACCCGCGTCCTCTCCTTTTGTGGCCCAGCGTCCCCTTCTTTTTCACTTCAGAACAGCAGCCGGCCACCGAGTCCCTGAGCCTACTCTTTACCGCCCCGACGACCTGATCCCAGTGGCCTCCTCGGTGTTGATATTCATCTTCCAAATCTCAGGTTCACTCTCTCTCGCAGTTCTTCTTGCATTGTTAGTCAATTTTTGGTTTTCTTCCAAATTGTTTTCTGGCTTCCTGTGTTAGTCATCTTCTAGATTCCTAGTCATCTTCCAAATTGTTTTCTGGCTTCTTGGGTTAGTCATTTTTTTTCAGAGAGGTTGCCACCATTCCTAGTTGGGTTGAATACTTTCCATGAATTTTGGTTGCTATCTGCTTTGCTCTATTCTAGTCACTGCTCTGTTCTAGTTGCTCTGGTTTCTCTTTTCCAATTTGCCTGAAAGTTTTTCGGTAGCCGGTTCATCTTTGGTGCCCTTGTTGCATCGGAGTTCTCCCCCTCACTTGAGTGGCTGCATCATTATTATTGGTTAATATCATTATTATTTATTGCCCTTGTTGCTAGTATATTTACCATTGCTGGTTGCCATTTTGGCAAGTCCCCTGCCAATTTTATTTTGATTATTATTATTAGTTTGGTGGTGTTTTTTATTATTGGTTAGGCTTTGGGTTCTGTTTGAGATTTGCCCGCCTGGTCCGAGTTGTGTTCGATATTGTTGTAGCTTCCGAGGTTGGGAGTTTTTGTGCTCTTTTCTGTGCACAAGTTTGTATTCTGTTGGGGTTCTGTTTGGGGGGTTGGGTTTTAAAAAGTGCTGTGCTCAATTTTGAGTCACCTTCCTCCAGCCTTGGTCTTCCCCTTTTGCTTTGAATTCTGGAGGAATTTCAGGGGGTGGCTATTCTTCTTCACGTCTTTAGTTGTGAAATCGCGTTGTTGATTTAAGTCTTGCATTGTTAGTTTTTTTCAATCTGTTGTAGAGTTCTTCTGCGGCTTTTATGAACTGGGCTTTTGTAGATTAGGACAGTCACTTCTTCCTTCCCATCACTCTGCCCACCATCAGTGGTTCATGCTTTGGTTCATGCTATGGTTCTAGTTGTTTGAGCGCCCTATTAGTGCTAGATTCAAGGCATTTGTTTAACTTTGTGGGGATTTCTGGGTTCCGAAGAGGAGTTTGATTTTTATTTTATTTTTGTGCCTCTGCCCATAGCTTTGTTGGTGTTAGTTGTTTTTGGGCTAGCCTCTGATTTGTAGTTTTGGGGTCTCTTTGAAAGTGTCAGCTGCGTAAGTGTAGTCAGCTTTATTTCGGTGTACAACTATATTTTTGTGATTTGCCCGCACTATTCTTTTATTTTTAGTGTCGTCGTACTACTGTTAGGATTTTGTTTTTAGTGTCCAGCTATAATATTTGGTCGACAGGTTGGTTTTCCCTGCTTCTATATTAGCTTTTATATTAGCATTGTGGATTTCCCTTCCATTTTGTTCTATTGCCTTTCGTACTGGTTTTCTCCTGTGCTGCAATTATTTTTCAGGTTATTCCCTTGCATAGTAGTCGTCTGCGTTTGTGGCGAACTATGTAGCAGCTTCAGCCGGTCCTCCGGGGGTTAATGGGGTTATGAGGGGAGTAGGGCTGCGGAAGGTGCGCCTAGCGTCTTGGAATATTGGGTCTCTCACGGGTAAGTCGATAGAATTAGTTAAGTTTTTGCGTAGGCGTAAGATTAGCATAGCATGTGTTCAGGAAACGAAGTGGGTGGGTGCTAAAGCTAGAGAGATTGATGGTTACAAACTTTGGTACTCGGGGTCAATCAAGGCAAAAAATGGAGTTGGCATCTTGGTTGAGAAGGAGCTGGCGGACTTCGTGGTCGAAGTGCGGAGTAAGAGCGACAGGATTATGGCCATTAAGGTTTTGGTGGGTGCAGTTTTCGTGAATATGGTTAGTGTTTATGCACCTCAAGTAGGCCTGCCAGAGGACATCAAGAAGCTTTTTTGGGAGGATTTGGATATGGTCCTCCAAGGTGTACCTCGGAGCGAAAAACTCTTCATAGGAGGCGACTTTAACGGCCATATTGGTGCGGAATCAGTTGGGTACGATGCGGTTCACAGGGGTTTTGGTTTCGGAGAGAGAAACTCGGGAGGGGTTTCTGTGCTGGACTTTGTGGTGGCCTTTGATTTGCTGATGGTCAACTCCTTTTTCAAGAAGAAGGAGGATCACTTAGTGACCTTCAAGAGCAGCTCCTGCAGGACCCAAATCGATTACTTCCTAACGAGGTCGGATAGCCGAAGATCGTGTAAGAACTGTAAGGTGATCCCTAGTGAGTATCTAGGAACGCAACATAGGTTGCTGGTTCTGGATGCAGAGCTCAAGTGTTCAAAGAGGAAGAAGAGGAGAGTAGGAGACCCCAGAGTTAAGTGGTGGACCCTCACGAAGGAGAACACAGCGTTAATAGTAGAGAGAATTACTGAGGAAGGAGCTTGGAGGAGGGCAGAAGATGCAGATTCAATGTGGGAGGCTATGGCAGATTGTATTCAAAGGTCGGCTAAGGAAATCCTAGGTTCTTCCAGGAGGAGTGGCAACAAGATGGAGGGTGCCCGGTGACGGAACAAGGAGGTAAAGGAGAGCGTCAAGCAGAAAAAAGAGGCTTACGCGGAGGTCATGAACAATGGTTCAGATGAAGAAAGGGAGACTAAGAGTATTAGATATAAGGCGGCTAAGAAGGTAGCCAAGAAAGCTGTGGCGGTAGCAAAGAGCCTGGCTTTTGATAGACTGTATCATAGATTGGGGACCAAGGAGGGGGAGAAGGAAGTTTTTAAACTAGCAAGGGCTAGGGAAAGAAAGACTAGGGATTTAGGCGTGGTGAGGTGCATCAAGGACGAAGATGGTAAGGTGTTGTATGAGGACGCTGATATCAAGGAGAGATGGCAAAGGTTCTTTGCGAAACTCCTTAATGGGGAAGGGATGGGAGAAGCCTGTAGTAGGGGTGGAGAAGGCAGTGATAGGCGTATTGATCCACGAGTGTGTGGTCATATAACAAAGGATGAGATTAAGGAGGCCTTGAAGAAGATGGCGAATGAGAAGGCAGAGGGGCCGGACCAGATTCCGGTGGAAATTTGGAAGTGTTTGGGGGAAGCAGGTTTAGAGTGGCTATCGGAGCTTTTCAATGTTATTTTTAGGACCGCTAAGATGCCCAGAGAATGGAGGGCTAGTACAGTCATCCCTCTGTACAAAAACAAAGGGGATATTCAAGATTGTAATAATTTTAGGGGTATCAAGTTGCTCAACCACACGATGAAGCTATGGGAGAGGGCGATTGAGAGAAGGTTGCGAAGAGATGCGGCAATTTCAGAGAATCAATTTAGTTTTATGTCAGGCAGGTCGACCATAGAGACAATTTACCTTCTCAGAAGGCTCATGGGTTTGTACAGAGATAGAAAGGTGGATCTTCATATGGTGTTTATTGACCTGGAAAAGGCATATGATAGAGTCCCGCAGGAAGTGTTATGGAGCTGTTTGGAAAAGAAAGGGGTGTCGCCCTTGTATATTCGTGTGATTAAGGATATGTATGAGGGAGGGCGGACGAGTGTTAGGACGCCGGGAGGGGTCTCAAATGACTTCGCTATTAGTATGGGTCTTCATCAGGTTTCAGCCCTAAGCCCGTTCCTTTTCACCTTAGTGTTAGAAGAACTTACTAGAGGGATTTCGGATGAGGTCCCTTGGTGTATGCTTTTTATAGATGACATTGTTCTTATCGATGAGAGCAGGTAGGGGGTGAATGACAAGTTGGAGAGTTGGCGGCGTACGCTGGAAGCTAGAGGTTTTAGATTAAGTAGATCGAAAACGGAATACCTGCATTGTTGTTTCAGTGGAAGGTTAGAAGAGGAGGGAGTAGTCACCCTGGATGAGAGACAAATACCTAGGGTAGATAAGTTTAAGTACCTTGGCTCGATCATCCAGCAAAATGGGGACATTGACGAGGATATTAACCAGCGTATAAGAGTGAGTTGGTAAAAATGGAAGTCTGCTTCAGGGGTGCTGTGTGAGAAGAGGATGTCCTTAGGATTGAAAGGCAAAGTCTATCGGATGGTAGTCAGACCGGCTATCCTATATGGTTCGGAGTGTTGGCCGCTAAAAAAGACGCAGGTCCAGAGGTTGATGGTAGCTGAGATGAGGATGGTTAGGTGGATGTGTGGTTTTACGAGAATGGATAGAGTTAGGAATAATGTAATCAGGGACTTAGCTAAAGTGGCCCCCATAGAAGAGAAGATGAGGGAATCAAAACTCCGATGGTTCGGCCACGTGAAAAGGAGAAGTATGGCCTCCCCAGTGAAGAGGTGTGAGTTGATCAACCCTCCTGGTGGTAAGAGAGGAAGAGGTAGACCGAAGAAGAGTTTAGACGAGGTGATTAGAGAGAATTTGAAAGTAGTGGGCTTGAAGGAGGACCTGACTCAGGATAGGAGAGGCTATGGCGGAATAGAATTAAAATCTTAGATGGCAGAGAAGCGACTCTGTAGTTGGCCGTAGCTGCAGTGGCTTGGTGCTGGTAGGGGTCTGTCGTGCTCGTATGCAGGTTGTGTTTTTTTTTTGGAGAGTGACGGCAGCTGCTTAACGTGGATTGTTGAGGTACGTTCTTTTCAGCTTTCTTTCAACTTCTTTCAGCTTCAGCTCCTTTAGCACTGATTTTCCTCTTTATATGCTTCGCAAGCGCTTTCCTCTATTAAACTTTTTTACGAAACCCTTTTCGTGGGTCTCTTGGAATCAACCTCTCTATGGATAGGAATACCGGTAG